>JADLZK010003340.1:0-40548 GCA_015847255.1 Hyparrhenia diplandra | reverse complement strand
AGTCTAGGTCTATTCTATAGCCGCATTGGAAACTTCTCTTTGTTTTGAGTTCAAGGCTGGAAATTAGCGCCAGTCCGCAATGTCACATCTAGAAACATATATTAACGGTTGGGGAACGCAATGTAATTGATCCTACCATCATCTAACCTATCCGCCCCTAACTTCCTATGCACCTTTAGTGTCGTTCCCCTTCTTGTTTTGGCACGTAGGTCAACACGGATATTTTCGATGGAATTCCAAGATTTCGCTCTAAACAAGTGCTACTTTGAGGCCTATGACAACTGATTCTTAGATAAACTCTCTAATGGTCCACTTGCTCAAATTTAGGTTCTCTAGGGTGAGGCATTTGATTCCACAACAGCGAAAAAGTTTAGGTCGATTCTATAGGGGGATTGGAATCTTCTCTTTGTTTTGAGTTCGCGCTGAAATTAGCGCCAGCAGTCCGCAATGTCACATCTAGAAACATATATTAACGGTAGGGGAACGCAATGTAATTGATTCTACCATCATCTAACCTATCCATCCTAACTTCCTATGTACCTTTTGTGTCGTTCCCCTTCTTGTTTCGGTACGTAGGTCAACACGGAGATTTTCGATGGAATTCCAAGATTTCGCTATAAACAAGTGCTACTTTGAGGCCTATGACAAGTGATTCTTAGATAAACTCTCTAATGGTCCACTTCCTCAAATTTAGGTTCTCTAGGGTGAGGCATTTGATTCCACAACCGCGAAAAAGTCTTGGTCGATTCTATAGCTGCATTGGAATCTTCTCTTTGTTTTGACTTCGCGCTGAAATCAGCGCCAGCAGTCCAGCAGTCCGCAATGTCACATCTCGAAACATATATTAATGGTAGTGGAACGCAATGTAATTGATCCTACCATCATCTAACCTATCCACCCTAACTTCCTATGTACCTTTCCTGTCGTTCCCCTTCTTGTTTCGGTAAGTAGGTCAACACAGAGATTTTCGACGGAATTCCAATATTTCACTCTAAACAAGTCCTACTTTGAGGCCTATGACAGGTGATTCTTAGAAAAACTCTCTAATGGTCCACTTCCTCAAATTTAGGTTCTCTAGGGTGAGCCATTTGATTCCACAACCGCGAAAAAGTCTAGGTCAATTCTATAGCTGCATTGGAATCTTCTCTTTGTTTTGAGTTCACTTTTCAAATCAGTCCAAAAGAATCCGCAATGTCACATCTAGAAACATATATTAACGGTAGGGGAACGCAATGTAATTGATCCTACCATCATCTAACCTATCCACCCTAACTTCCTATGTACCTTTTGTGTCGTTCCCCTTCTTGTTTCGGTACGTAGGTCAACACAGAGATTTTCGATGGAATTCCAAGATTTCGCTCTAAACAAGTCCTACTTTGAGGCCTATGACAAGTGATTCTTAGAAAAACTCTCTAATGGTCCACTTCCTCAAATTTAGGTTCTCTAGGGTGAGGCATTTGATTCCACAACCACGAAAAAAGTCTAGGTCGATTCTATAGCCGCATTGGAATCTTCTCTTTGTTTTGAGTTCGAAATCAATCTAGAAACATATATTAATTGGTAGCAGTCCCCCAATGTCACATCTAGAAATATATATTAACGGTAGGGGAATGCAATGTAATTGATCCTACCATCATCTAACCTATCCGCCCTAAACTTCTCTTTGTTTTGAGTTAGCTCCTATGTACCTTTGTGTCATTCCGCTTCTTGTTTCGATACGTAGGTCAACACGGAGATTTTCGATGGAATTCTAAGATTTCGCTCTAAACAACTGCTACTTTGAGGCCTATGACAAGTGATTCTTAGATAAACTCTCTAATGGTCCACTTCCTCAAATTTAGGTTCTCTAGGGTGAGGCATTGGATTCCACAACCGCGAAAAAGTCTAGGTCGATTCTATAGCCGCATTGGAAACTTCTCTTTGTTTTGAGTTCGCGCTGAAATTAGCGCCAGCAGTCCGCAATGTCAAATGTTGAAACATATATCAACGGTAGGGAAACGCAATATAATTGATCCTACCATCATCTAACCTATCCACCCTAACTTCCTATGTATCTTTCGTGTCGTTCCCCTTCTTGTTTCGGTACGTAGGTCAACACAGAGATTTTCGACGGAATTCCAATATTTCACTCTAAACAAGTCCTACTTTGAGGCCTATGACAGGTGATTCTTAGAAAAACTCTCTAATGGTCCACTTCCTCAAATTTAGGTTCTCTAGGGTGAGCCATTTGATTCCACAACCGCGAAAAAGTCTAGGTCGATTCTATAGCTGCATTGGAATCTTCTCTTTGTTTTGAGTTCGCGCTGAAATCAGCGCCAGCAGTCCAGCAGTCCGCAATGTCACATCTAGAAACATATATTAATGGTAGGGGAACGCAATGTAATTGATCCTACCATCATCTAACCTATCCACCCTAACTTCCTATGTACCTTTCGTGTCGTTCCCCTTCTTGTTTCGGTACGTAGGTCAACACAGAGATTTTCGACGGAATTCCAAGATTTCGCTCTAAACAAGTCCTACTTTGAGGCCTATGACAGGTGATTCTTAGAAAAACTCTCTAATGGTCCACTTCCTCAAATTTAGGTTCTCTAGGGTGAGGCATTTGATTCCACAACCGCGAAAAAGTCTAGGTCGATTCTATAGCTGCATTGGAATCTTCTCTTTTTTTTGAGTTCAAGGCTGAAATCAGCGCCCCCCGGGCCGTCCCAATGTCACATCTAGAAACATATATTAACGGTAGGGGAATGCAATGTAATTGATCCTACCATCATCTAACCTATCCACCCTAACTTCCTATGTACCTTTGTGTCATTCCGCTTCTTGTTTCGATGCGTAGGTCAACACGGAGATTTTTTGATGGAATTCCAAGATTTCGCTCTAAACAAGTCGCTACTTTGAGGCCTATGACAAGTGATTCTTAGATAAACTCTCTAATGGTCCACTTCCTCAAATTTAGGTTCTCTAGGGTGAGGCATTTGATTCCACAACCGCCGAAAAAACTCTAGGTCGATTCTATAGCCGCATTGGAAACTTCTCTTTGTTTTGAGTTCGCTGAAATTAGCGCCAGATCAGCAATCCGCAATGTCAAATGTTGAAACATATATCAACGGTAGGGGGAACGCAATATAATTGATCCTACCATCATCTAACCTATCCACCCTAACTTCCTATGTATCTTTTGTCGTTCCCTTCTTGTTTCGATGCACGTAGGTCAACACAGAGATTTTCGACGGAATTCCAATATTTCACTCTAAACAAGTCCTACTTTGAGGCCTATGACAGGTGATTCTTAGAAAAACTCTCTAATGGTCCACTTCCTCAAATTTAGGTTCTCTAGGGTGAGGCATTTGATTCACAACCGCGAAAAAGTCTAGGTCGATTCTATAGCTGCATTGGAATCTTCTCTTTGTTTTGAGTTCGCGCTGAAATCAGCGCCAGTAGTCCAGCAGTCCGCAATGTCACATCTAGAAACATATATTAACGGTAGGGGAACGCAATGTAATTGATCCTACCATCATCTAACCTATCCACCCTAACTTCCTATGTACCTTTCGTGTCGTTCCCCTTCTTGTTTCGGTACGTAGGTCAACACAGAGATTTTCGACGGAATTCCAAGATTTCACTCTAAACAAGTCCTACTTTGAGGCCTATGACAGGTGATTCTTAGAAAAACTCTCTAATGGTCCACTTCCTCAAATTTAGGTTCTCTAGGGTGAGGCATTTGATTCCACAACCGCGAAAAAGTTTAGGTCGATTCTATAGCTGCATTGGAATCTTCTCTTTGTTTTGAGTTCGCGCTGAAATCAGCGCCAGTACTCCCCAATGTCACATCTAGAAACATATATTAACGGTAGGGGAATGCAATGTAATTGATCCTTACCATCATCTAACCTATCCATCCTAACTTCCTATGTACCTTTTGTGTCGTTCCGCTTCTTGTTTCTGCACGTAGGTCAACACGGAGATTTTCGATGGAATTCCAAGATTTCGCTCTAAACAAGTGCTACTTTGAGGCCTATGACAAGTGATTCTTAGATAAACTCTCTAATGGTCCACTTCCTCAAATTTAGGTTCTCTAGGGTGAGGCATTGGATTCCACAACCGCGAAAAAGTCTAGGTCGATTCTATAACCGCATTGGAAACTTCTCTTTGTTTTGAGTTCGCGCTGAAATTAGCGCCCGGCCGATCCAATGTGTCAAATGTTGAAACATATATCAACGGTAGGGAAACGCAATGTAATTGATCCTACCATCATCTAACCTATCCACCCTAACTTCCTATGTACCTTTAGGTGTCGTTCCCCTTCTTGTTTTGATGCGTAGGTCAACCGCCGCAGATTTTCGACCGAATTCCAATATTTCACTCTAAACAAGTCCTACTTTGAGGCCTATGACAGGTGATTCTTAGAAAAACTCTCTAATGGTCCACTTCCTCAAATTTAGGTTCTCTAGGGTGAGGCATTTGATTCACAACCGCGAAAAAGTCTAGGTCGATTCTATAGCTGCGTTGGAATCTTCTCTTTGTTTTGAGTTCGCGCTGAAATCAGCGCCCGGCCCGATCCAGCCGGTCCAAGCAATGTCACATCTAGAAACATATATTAACGGTAGGGGGGAACGCAATGTAATTGATCCTACCATCATCTAACCTATCCACCCTAACTTCATATGTACCTTTCGTGTCGTTCCCTTCTTGTTTCCTTGATGCGTAGGTCAACACAGAGATTTTCGACGGAATTCCAAGATTTCGCTCTAAACAAGTCCTACTTTGAGGCCTATGACAGGTGATTCTTAGAAAAACTCTCTAATGGTCCACTTCCTCAAATTTAGGTTCTCTAGGGTGAGCCATTTGATTCCACAACCGCGAAAAAGTCTAGGTCGATTCTATAGCTGCATTGGAATCTTCTCTTTGTTTTGAGTTCACGCTGAAATCAGCGCCAGCAGTCCCCAATGTCACATCTAGAAACATATATTAACGGTAGGGGAATGCAATGTAATTGATCCTACCATCATCTAACCTATCCGCCCTAACTTCCTATGTACCTTTTGTGTCGTTCCGCTTCTTGTTTCGGTACGTAGGTCAACACGGAGATTTTCGATGGAATTCCAAGATTTCGCTCTAAACAACTGCTACTTTGAGGCCTATCACAACTGATTCTTAGATAAACTCTCTAATGGTCCACTTCCTCAAATTTAGGTTCTCTAGGGTGAGGCATTTGATTCCACAACCGCGAAAAAGTTTAGGTCGATTCTATAGCCGGATTGGAATCTTCTCTTTGTTTTGAGTTCGCGCTGAAATTAGCACCAGCAGTCCGCAATGTCACATCTAGAATCATATATTAACGGTAGGGGAACGCAATGTAATTGATCCTACCATCATCTAACCTATCCGCCCTAACTTCTTATGTACCTTTTACGTGTGTTCCCCTTCTTGTTTTATTTTAGGTCAACACAGAGATTTTTGATGGAATTCCAAGATTTCGCTCTAAACAAGTGCTACTTTGAGGCCTATGACAAGTGATTCTTAGATAAACTCTCTAATGGTCCACTTCCTCAAATTTAGGTTCTCTAGGGTGAGGCATTTGATTCCACAACCACGAAAAAGTCTAGGTCGATTCTATAGCTGCATTGGAATCTTCTCTTTGTTTTGAGTTCGCGCTGAAATCAGCGCCAGCAGTCCAGCAGTCCGCAATGTCACATCTAGAAACATATATTAACGGTAGGGGAACGCAATGTAATTGATCCTACCATCATCTAACCTATCCACCCTAACTTCCTATGTACCTTTCGTGTCGTTCCCCTTCTTGTTTCGGTACGTAGGTCAACACAGAGATTTTCGACGGAATTCCAAGATTTCGCTCTAAACAAGTCCTACTTTGAGGCCTATGACAGGTGATTCTTAGAAAAACTCTCTAATGGTCCACTTCCTCAAATTTAGGTTCTCTAGGGTGAGCCATTTGATTCCACAACCCAATTTAAAAAGTCTAAGTCGATTCTATAGCTGCATTGGAATCTTCTCTTTGTTTGAGTTCAAGGCTAAATCAGCGCCCGCCCCCAATGTCACATCTAGAAACATATATTAACGGTAGGGAAATGCAATGTAATTGATCCTACCATCATCTAACCTATCCGCCCTAACTTCCTATGTACCTTTTGTGTCGTTCCCGCTCTTGTTTTTACGTAGGTCAACACGGAGATTTTCGGCGGAATTCCAAGATTTCGCTCTAAACAAGTGCTACTTTGAGGCCTATCACAACTGATTCTTATGGCACTTCCTCAAATTTAGGTTCTCTAGGGTGAGGCATTTGATTCCACAACCGCGAAAAAGTTTAGGTCGATTCTATAGCCGGATTGGAATCTTCTCTTTGTTTTGAGTTCGCGCTGAAATTAGCGCCAGCAGTCCGCAATGTCACATCTAGAAACATATATTAACGGTAGGGGAACGCAATGTAATTGATCCTACCATCATCTAACCTATCCACCCTAACTTTCTATGTACCTTTCGTGTCGTTCCCCTTCTTGTTTCGGTACATAGGTCAATACGGAGATTTTCGATGGAATTACATTGAGGCCTATGACTAGTGATTCTTAGATAAACTCTCTAATGGTCCACTTCCTCAAATTTAGGTTCTCTAGGGTGAGGCATTTGATTCCACAACCGCGAAAAAGTCTAGGTCGATTCTATAGCTGCATTGGAATCTTCACTTTGTTTTGAGTTCGCGCTGAAATCAGCGCCTGTAGTCCAGCACTCCGCAATGTCACATCTAGAAACATATATTAACAGTATGGGAACGCAATGTAATTGATCCTACCATCATCTAACCTATCCACCCTAACTTCCTATATACCTTTCGTGTTGTTCCCCTTCTTGTTTCGGTACGTACACTATGTAAAAAGGCCTCTACATCGGCGCTGTCTCGCCCATTAGGGTCTCTAAATGTCGACTTTTACGAACTTTCGTAGCGCCTACGCAACAGGCTTTTAATACAGACGGGATTTCGTGCGTCTCAAACTTCCCCGTTGTCTGTAGTGAGCCCTTGTTACACACGCGCCGCGAAACGTCGGTGTCCCGGGATTTGCTCGACCGTCATCTACAGATCTACGGACATGACTTCCTAAGATGCGATCGTACCTGAAACCTCACTGCACCAGCGGTATCGATGAATCGACTGTCACCGCGGCCCAAAAGTAGTGACGCCCGGTTAGCGGATACGCACTGTAGAAGCTTCGATCGCACGGACCCATTTTACAAAATCTGCTCCAGAATGACGCGCATGTCGACGCGCGGCGTCGCCGCGCCACGCCAGAATCGTAACCGCACAAACGCCGCCGCCGCTGAAACGCCTACATTAAAGCATTAGTAAAATACGCACTGCGCGGACGATAAACATCTATAATACGGGCGAAGTTACGCATATACGCCAAACCCGGTCTGTGGGTTTACGCTTCATTTACAGACACGCGTGTAGATTACCTGTCGAGTTCCTTAACCCTTTTACGACGCTTCGCTTTTGTCCGCCACGTTTGTAGCTTTCGCTTAGTTCTGACGCGGGGTTTTTCGACTGAAACGTTCCGCATTTTTCGTGACGCTGTAGCGGATGCTCGACCGTAGCTACCCCGGGAAATTACGTATGCATGTCCTTTGCATGTTAAGTCGAGGTTTCTATTTCGTGCTTACGTTTACGTGCTCGTAAACCGACGCCGACTACGAGACGGTGGTTCACGCACGCATCGAAACACCCGTCATTAATTATTTAGATATTACGCACGGATTCACGTGACGAAACTATTCTCAAAACCCACGGATGCTCGTTAGCCGCGGTGGTCTGTACTTATTCGCTTATTATTACAAACAGGTTAAGATGGGTCTCACATCTTTGTCGCGACTAGAGACGCCTCTAGAAAAACGAGACGTCTGTATTAATGATGACGTCGCAGCACACGCTAGGACCGTCTGCGGACCAAAGCATTGGTATTATTAATACGTATATAATACATATACACAGGTCCGATCACAAACAAATGGCGTATCGCTGCAAAGATGGAAAATTCATGTGTATTTCTTAAAATTCATGTGTATCTCTAAAAATTCATGTGTATCTCGAGAATGTTCTTCACACGTACATACCCAGTTGTTCAGGCACGCCACACAGTTGTTCACAACACAAATAACACAGTTCAAATGCATGTATCCACCTGATCGTCATGCGGCAAGGGAAACGAAGGAACTCACGGTTCACGAAACAAATACTCGCCTTCGGGCTCATGATCTCTTCCATAACAAACTTGGCGATCTCCTCTCTAATATCCTCCAAATTAATCGAATTTCGGACAAATCAAAAATCCTAATACAAAGAAAGGTAGGCATAAGTGTTCGTTGTACACATGGTCTTTATTGCCAAACAAAGGTAGGCACATGATGGAGCTGCACTTCAAGTTACCTCGTGACGTCCGAGATGAACTTGTTTCATCGCAGCCGAAGTGGTGGGCCATGTAGAACCCACATGTCTTTTCATCGGTTTTGCGTATCGCACTTTGCAAACATATGAAACACAGTGGTTATTCACTGAATGGAAACACGTACGAGTGCGAGAACTCCAAGTGAAGCACTACTTCATCGCATTCTTGTGTGGACCTTGCCTGAAACATGCTTGTTTGGACCTTGCCATCCTGGCGTTGAGCCACGCTTGATTCTCAGCTGACTGCACTCGAGAGGCACTCGGACATTCTTGTCATGCGCGAGCCACTCCCCCGCATTCTCAGCCCCCCGCAGCTGCGAGGCACTCTGGTCATCCTTGCCTTGAGAGCCAGTTTCCACATCGTTAGCCGATGCACTCTGCAAGGCACTCTGACCGTCATTGGCATGCGAGCGAGTCGCCGCATTCCCATCCATTGCAGCCTGAGAAGGACTCTGATCATTGCTGTCATTCCCATTTAAGCTGCGTGTCATACAGTCCTTTAGATTGACTTTCATTGAGGCGCCAGAAGTAGGCACAGGAGGTTTTGGGGGAGGTAAAAGAAGAGAGCTTTAGGAATGCTACAAGAAGACGGGCTCCGCTCCACGCGGATCATCTTACACATAGCCTCCGCCCAAGAGCCTTAATCTCGCTTTGTCGGAGGATCCAAAAGTGTAGCCTCAAAACCAGGAGTTACATGATCAATAGAAACAATAGAATGTCCTTCCAGTATTGGTTGACCTTTAAGATGTAGTTGATTCGGGTATACCATTCCCCTTGCTACCTCAACCAGATAACCTCGAGTCTTCACTGCAAGGGGTACATGGTGCCGGCGTCGAAAAGTATCTCAAGCTGCGGCAGATCCGGTTCGTCATCCGAATCGGCTTCTCGCACGCTTGACTGCTCTTCACACCACCTACATGGCTAGGGGTGTTGGCGATGAACCATGTCCTCCCCGATTCCAACGCCGCCACCTTAGCCGTGGAGCTCATCTAGTTGAGGTCCAAACTCTTCTCTATATGCTTCGCCAACGCACTGAGACTTCCTCTTTTACGTACATGTCGGCGCAAGCCGCCAAAACTTCCAACCAGCCATACTAGACATACCACGCACACGCCTACTGCGCTGCTGGGGTGCCCCGGGACCTCTGTGAGCATATCTCTTTCCCCTTACACCCGGTGCCCTCGAGGAAGAAGCACACGGGCGGTCTTCTCTAAAACCTTCTCGATAAAGACCGAGACTCTTCACCGACCAAACAATTGCAGCCTTATTACGACATAGCGGGATAGCACCGTGCATGCAAAAAATGCCGAGCGCGGTTCACTTGGAAATTCATGCCAAGGATTCTTGATGCTATTGTGGAGTAAGTAAGTGTCCTCCTTCTCCCACACTTTGAACTTTGCCTCATAACCTCCTGTCCCCAGGCAGTGGTCATGCTTGTTCTTCTCCCTAAGCCGCTTGTATCTCTCACTTGTTGCCGGTGCCTCTTCTTTGTCGCTCTTCGCTTCAAATAAAGCTGCCCAATCGTCCTTGGTGATGTATGGGTGCTTCACCGTGGCATCCAACCCCTTCATGACGTAATTCCACACTAGATTGCTTTTGAAGGTCCTAAAACTTTTGCCTACTGGACTGCCACGGCTTCTTACATGCCATGGGCCTTAAGTTGCCTACAAACTCAATGAATTCTCGACACAGTCCTCAAATAAGAATTCCTTTGTTGCGGCGCTTAAGGAAGAGACTGAATCGTGAGCAAGGGGACCCTTTCTCTAGCAATCAGACCTGCAAGTCTCTTCATTCTTAGCATGGCCACCTTCTCAGTGGGAAACCCGTTCGGCTTGAGCACCGTGACAACTATCTTGCCTTCTGGCCACCTTGTGTGTGTCATGACCCTCCGCTTTCGCACCGAAAAAGCCGGATGGCTGCCCCTCTCCAAAGAAAAAATCCCGAACTCCCCTGTGGTACCATCATCTCTCTCTTGCCCCTGTGGTACCATCATCTATCTCTTGCTCGTCTCTTCATATGTAGCTCTCCCGTACCCATCCTCTAGAGAATAAGTTATTTCGCCTTGGGATGATGTTGTAAATGTGCCATCGACACCTACATCAAACACATTTAGGTTACACGAGAGAAGTCAACAGCTAGCACTAAGCAAAAAAGCTAACAATAAGTAGGGTTTGTATATCACATAGCTGCAGCTTACCATTTTCGAGCGTCGTCAACAGCCAGCACACACGACAAAGCTTCACCGGCAGTTCTAGGGGCGAGGAAAAGGTACAGTCATTGTTCTATCTTGAGCACGTATATTCATCTCTATAAATAAAATAAGCAGCAGTAGTTGCAGTTTCCTATGACAAAACCACACAGATAACAACATTATAGTAACACTCAGGTGTCAAGTTCAGTATCTACAACTGAAAATATCCATGTGAGGATAAAATTATACAGTTCAATTCAAACATATGGCTTTTTTATGAGGACTAAACAAACCACTGAGGCAGAGAACAAATAAAATGTCAGAAAACTAGAAAGGAAGCCAGAAATATGTTGGTCGTAATATGAATGAGACCATCCAACAGTTTTCCTAGATTGTCCGTATTCAAAAACGGTATGGAGGATCATCTTTTATGCTACTGGCCTAAACCAGCCTAGATCTATATAAGCCATATGTTTGGTACATGGCTTACTAATCAGAATAAAAGGATTAGAAACTTGATTTGGGTTGGGTTGGCGTCACAGCTATATGCTGGGCCATTTGGCGCTGTCGAAACGATATTATCTTTAACAAAATGATAGTTTTCGTTGTCGTCGAAGGTTATTTTCGAGATGAGCCTATTGGCTGCGATGCGAGCCCGATTGCGGCGTGATGAACAAAACAAGAACACACTCTCGCTAATTAGCGTAAAAACTAGAAGTGATTACTTTGGAGTTTCCCTATAGAGGGTGGAAGCACATTTATCATTTGCTTTAGTTCTCTTTATCTGTTTTAGAGACTTGTTTTGCTCTACCTTTTTATCCACTACTTGTAATAATTGGCTGTGTACATCCTCGGATGTAGAGGCCGGATGTTTTTCTCATCCATTATCTAAAAACAAAAAAAAGCTTCGTCGCCTGAACAGATTTGAAAATTTCAGTCACCTGGAAATTAGCAAGGCCCTAATATTATACAGTTCAATTACAGTAATAGGCGTCTGTGAGGACTACACAATCCATAGAGGCACAGATCACAAAAATTGCACTCCCTCCGTTCCAAATTGTAAAGTCGCTTTGACTTTTGGTTCGTCCATTTTGCTATGTATCCGGGCATATTATTGTATCTAGATACATAGCTAAATGGATAAAAATCAAAAAAAGTCAAAATTTACTTACAAACTGAAACGAAGAAGTAGTTCAGGAATAGAGAAATATAAACAAACGTAGTTTAGGCGTTTAGCAAATGTTCGTTTAGTAGGAAAATTTTTGTAACACAAGATAGTAGTAGTACTCGATGCGAGCGGTCGGTGTTCTCAAGCTTGTGTATTCATCTATGAAGAAAATAAGTAGCAGAATTAACACCTTTCCTCACTACCTGGCGAATGAAAAATTCAGGCGACACCGGATGATGCGTTGATGCCTGGAAATCACTGAAGTAGCTACGTCACCTGAACAGATTTGAAAATTTCAGTCACCTGGAAATTCGCAAGGCCTTAATATTATACAGTTCAATTCTGTAATAGGAAGTCTATGAGGACTACGAGAATCCACGAGGCACAGATCACAAAAAATTGCACTCCCTCGGTTTCCAAATTGTAAAAATTCGCTTTGACTTTTTTTTTTTGGTTCGTCCATTTTGCTATGTATCCAGGCATATCATTGTATCTAGATACATAGCTAAATGGATTTATCAAAAAAGTCAAAGCGACTTACAAACCAAACGGAGGAAGTAGTTCGAGAATAGAGGAATATAAACAAACCGTAGTTTAGCAACAGTTCGTTTCGGTGGGAAAATTTTTTTGTAAGACAAGATAGTAGTAGTACTCGACAGAAGCGAGCGGTGTTCTCATGCTTGTGTATTTATCTATGAAGAAAATAAGCGACAGAATTATCGGCTTTCCTCACTAGGAAAAAGCTGAAAGCAAGCCGAAATGTGTTGGTTGTAATATGAATGAGACCATCCAACACCATTTCCAAGATTGTCGTATTCAAAACGGTATGGAGGATCATCTTTTTATGCTACTTTGCCTAAACCAGCCTAGATCTACATAAGCCATATGTTTGGTACATGGCTTACTAATCAGAACAAAAGGATTAGAAACTTGATTTGGGTTGGCGTCACAGCTATATGCTGGGCCATTTGAAAGCGTATCGAAAACGATATTATCTTTAACAAAACGATAGTTTTTCGCGTTGTCGAAGGTTATTTTCGGATGAGCCTATTGGCTACGGTCTCGAGCCCGATTGCAGCGTGATGAACAAGACAAGAACACACTCTCGCTAATTAGCGTAAAAAACTAGAAGTGATTACTTTGGAGTTTCCCTATAGAGGGTTGAAGCACATTTATCATTTGCTTTAGTTCTCTTTATCCGCTTTAAGAGACTTGTTTTGCTCTACCTTTTTATCCACTACTTGTAATAATTGGCTGTGTACATCCTCGGATGTAGAGGCCGGATGTTTTTCTCATCCATTATCTAAAAACAAAAAAAGCTTCGTCGCCTGAACAGATTTGAAAATTTCAGTCACCTGGAAATTAGCAAGGCCCTAATATTATACAGTTCAATTCTGTAATAGGCGATGCATGGAGGACTACACAATCCACGTACGAGGCACGCATCACAAAAAATTGCACTCCCTCGTTCCAAATTGTAAGTCGCTTTTTGACTTTTTGGTTCATCCATTTTGCTATGTATCCGGGCATATTATTGTATCTAGATACATAGCTAAATGGATGTACCGAAAAAGTCAAAGCAACTTACAAACCTAAACGAAGTAGTTCAGAATAGAGGAATATAAAACAAACTATAGTTTAGGCGTTTAACAAATGATTCGTTTAGTAGGAAAATTTTTGTAACACAAGATAGTAGTAGTACTCGACGAGGAAGCGTCGGTGTTCTCATGCTTGTGTATTCATCTATGAAGAAAATAAGCGGCAGAATTAACACCTTTCCTCACTACCCGGCGAATGAAAAATTCGGGCGACACCGGATGATGCGTTGATGCCTGGAAAATGGAAATGCGGGGCGTAGCTACGTCGCTGAACAGATTTGAAAATTTTCAGTCACTGAAATTAGCAAGGCCCTAATATTATACAGTTCAATTCTGTAATAGGCGATGTGTGAGGACTACACAATCCACAGAGGCACGAGATCACAAAAAATTGCACTCCCTCCGATCCAAATTGTAAGTTTTTGACTTTTTTTGGTTCGTCCATTTTGCTATGTATCTAGGCATATTATTGTATCTAGATACATAGCTAAATGGATGAACCAAAAAAGTCAAAGGACTTTACAAATTGAAACGGAGGAAGTAGTTCAGGAATAGAGGAATACAAACAAACTTTAGTTTAGCAACAGTTCATTTAGCAAGAAAAAATTTTGTAAGACAAGATAGTAGTAGTACTCGGCAGAAAGCGGTTAGTGTTCTCGAGCTTGTGTATTCATCTATGAAGAAAATAAGCGGCGAGAATTATCACCTTTCCTCACTCGTGGCGGCGAAAAATTCAGGCGACACCGGATGGCGCGTTGATGCCACTGTTGGATGGAAATCACCGAAGTATCCATGTGAGGCTAATATTATACGCCATTCAATTCTGCAATAGGCAGTCTATTAGGACTACAAGTAACCACAGAGTCACGAACACAAAATAAATTAAATGTAGTTCAGGAATAGAATAGTATAGACAAACTGCAGTTTAGTAACATTTCATTTAATAGGAGCAATCATTGTTCTTGAGCATGTATATTCATCTATAAAGAAAATAAGCAGTAAGTAGTTACGATCTCCTAAAACAAAAACACAAAGGTAACAACATTAATGTAGTAGCCAGTGTCAAGTTCGAAGATGTACAACTCAATACATCCATCTCAGGATACAGTTATACAGTTCAATTCTGTAATAGACAGTCTATGAGGAGTAGACGAGAGCCTGTTCGCTTGTTCTTGCAATTTTGCTTCATCTTGTTTCAGCTTATTCTCTCACAGGATACTATTAAACAAGCGAACAGGCTCTCAGGGGCACAGATCACCAAAAAAAAAGGTAGTACTCTACAGGGCAATCGTGTTTACTTGAGCACGCATATTCATCTATAAAGAAAATAAGCAGCAGTGGATAACAACAACATTGTAGTTATATATAGTAGCAAATGGCCACAGTAGCAAAGTGAGGTGTCAAGTTCGGTATGTACAACTCAATTATATCCATATTATGAGGATAAAATTATAGTTCAATTCTGTACGTAATAGACAAGTATGTGAGGACTAGTCGAAATGTTCGCTTTTGTGCTTGCTTCATCTTGTTTCATCTTATTCTCTCTCACGTCGCAGAATACTATATATTAAACACAAGCGAACAAAGGGCTTTAGAGGCACGAGATCACGGAAAAACAAAAAAGGTAGTTCAGAATAGTGGAATCTAACAAACTCGGAGTTCGAGAATGGTGAGGGCAATGCATAAAGATTGATGGGCTAGATATGAAACCCTAGAATGGTCGGCCGGCCTCGGTGGAGGAAGAAGCCGTCGGAGAAGGAGGTCGGTGGCGGAAGCGTCGTCGGCTTGAATGGGCGCGGATGCGCGGCGGTGGCGGGGCGGGCTGATGAGGCGTCTCGAAAACCCTAGAGTCGCCTGTGGGAGGAGTGTGGCTAGGAACCAAACACCCCGATCGAAATGAATCGCCCACCTATGACGAGGGCAGGTAAAATTTTTTGAGTTTTTGTAAAGGCTCGGCGCGTAAAATCATAGCGAAAAAATTGGGCGGCACAAGTAAAACGTATAATAAGGCGTTCGGCTGATCTTGGCTGATTGAATAGTATTCTGTGAAAGAGAATAAGCCACTTCAGCTGCGGTGGGCGCGTGGTGGGGCCGTCTGTCGGGGTCATAGTGCAGACCTGTCCCTATGTATGTATAATGTATATATATACTCCCTCCGTCCCTAAAAGATTGTCACCGCGCTTACGAGACATAAATGCCGGCAATGTTATTATTGTGGTATTTGCGAATATCTAGCAACGCGTCGAGTGCAATGCTTGGTGTCAAGATTTTGCACCGTGAAAAGTCAATTGAGTGGAGTGGATCCACCTGTGGTTAATATGCCATCCGTTCTGCACCCATCTTTGTGTAAAGGCGTGAGTGATACTCCGGCCCAACCAAAAAAAAGGTAATTTTTGACCTTTTCAAAATCTAATTTGACTATTCGTCTTGCTCAACATATTTGTGTAAATTCCAAAATAAATTAGCTATTGTTATAATATCTTTAATGATCTAATAAGTCATAACAAAATTGATAATATTTATATACATTATTCAAATAAAAATGAATGGTCAAATTAGATTTTGAAAGGTCAAAGAATTGGCGTTTTTTTGGTTGGACGGAGGGAGTACTCCACGTTTGCCGGCCGCGTGGGTTCGCAAATCGTCTACTGACCGCGCGGTACTAAAAAGCGGCGTGATTAATAAAGCGACCGCCTGCGGCTTTGAGTCTACTCTACGGCGTCGTCGCCACCTCTGCCTCATCTGCGCAATTGGAGCGCGAACTCACTTCCCTAAACCCTAAGCTTAGCTTCCGCAGCGTCGCCTTCCGTACCACCACCACCCCGCCGTAGCCCGTGCGTGCTCGCCGCGCACCATGCGCGGCTTCCGTCGGAGAGATGCTTGCATTGGTTGCCTTCCGCGTCGCCAGGAGGCGAGAGGATCCCATGGCGACCTCACCGTCGAAGCCTTTGTAAGCGAGATGGCGTGTGTCGGCGCCATGGTGGGGCGGGCATCCCAACTGGTACGGTTTTCCAGCGAGGAATGGCGTACCCTCGTCGCCAATCTCGCCATCGTCTCGGCAAGCGGAGCGTGCGTGCCGGAGCAGGCCTGTATGCGCCTGTGTCGTCGATGGCGGCGGCACCGTCGCTCCGGCTCGACATCTTAGCGGCGCGCCCCGTCGATGCGGGGCATGAACTTCGCTTAAATGCGGTACACGCCCTTGCTCTCTCTGGGATGAACCTGGCGCCGATGGCGGCGACACTGCACGAAAGGTGTTCTGCGGGGGATCGGCGGCGGTGATGCGGCGGCGTGGGGCACCGATAGCGTGCACGCCTCGGCGCCGCGAGCAATAGCGGTGTTGGCGGCGAAGGCGATGGTGGCGCCGTATCCGGCGGGTTTTTGTTTCTCCGTCCGTCTCCTGCTCGCCCGCCTGCCCGCTGATTGCCTCGCCAACCACGGGCATCGCCGATGCGGCGTGCGGGCCGTGGCGACATTGCCGGATGGTCGGGTTGGGCGTGGAAGGCAGCCGTGGGGTGTCTTTGCGGCCGGCGATCTGCGAGATCAGCGGCAGTCTACTTTGTTCTTCGTTGATGGCTTGTGGGCATGAGTGTACTTCGTTCTTCAATGCGGGGGTTGCTCACGGATTGCGGTGGCGCTAGCTAGATATAACAACTTTTGGTAGCTTTTGGAAGTGTGCACGCGTCGTAGGTGATGCATATATGGTGTGCATATGTTCGATCCTTACCTAGCGATGTTCAAGAAACGTGGATCTGGATGGAGCGAAGGCCAGATGTTTTAATTAGTTGTAATATAATGTCAGGTGTGTTATAATGCTCACTTCTGTTTCAGTGTCTACCATTAATTCTCTCAGCGTGCGTTGGCGATAATGGCCACCCAGCGAGCACCCGACCCGGCATGGCTATAGTTGGCGCCTCTCGGGCTGAACTCTCTCTTCTTTCTTACCTTGCCACCTCGAGGCTTGTCGGCAAGGCGCTATTCTGTGCCGTTGAGGTCACCTTTGGGCAGCTGCGTGTCCGGCCGGTTCCTGCCGTAGGCCAGGCCGCGGTAGAGCTAGCGTTCACCACGGCCAGAACAACCCCTACGCAGCAGTCCCGCCTCGGCCGAGTTTTAGCCAGCCGTTCCTTGCACTCTAATGCCTCCATCCCGTCCATGTAACTTTCGGCCTGTCTCGGGTTGGGAGTGTCACTCAGCTCGCCCGCGCGCCACGCTCGCCAGCGTCGGTCGAGCTCATGATGCGTGAGCCCATTCAAACCTGCTCATTCGATAGCATAGATAGGAGCGCTAGGTTACGGGGATCACGGTGTTCGTCCTCCCAATACTAGACACATCATCTCCGTGTGTGCCGCGCCATGATGGACTTCTCCTCGAAGGGGTGATCCACCGGTTGGCGCAGGCGGTTTCTAAGGCTGATGCGAGAACGTAAATGATAGAAAAGATTGACACGCATCATATTAATTAAACGATACAAGGAAACAATATAACCCAAATTAACGAAAGATAAAGAGATTGCCATGCAAATGTGATTAACCAACAACTGATTCCTTAGCAAATTAACCACACAGATCATTGTATCTTTTACACATCCCACACAAATCGGATAAATTATAAAAAAACATAAAAAAAAGAAGAGAACCTAGGCCGCCTTCTTGGCCTTCTTGGCCGCCTTCACGGCCGCCTCCTCGGTTTGGCGGTATCCCCTCGGCGGTATCGGCGGTTGATTCGGACCGAGGGCGTGAAGTTGGCCCTCTCCTCGAGGGGCAGATTCACCTTTGGCGACCAACATCGCCGACCGGGCCGTTCAGCTTGGTGAGGGCGGCGCGGAGGCGCCACGAACTTCATCTCCTCCCGGGTGGCGGCCATGTCGGCGATCGTGGGCGGCGTAGTCCGGCTTTCGTGAGAGTGGCAACGAAAGAGAAGTTAGTGTTGGATAACGGGAGGGGGGGGGGGCGGGTATAATGTGTGGCGTTTCAAAACACGGTTGCTCGGAAAAACATAATCGGCGACCATTGCGGCGCAATGGCCGTCTCCTCGGCACTCGACGGCGATCGTATTTTCCAAAAGCACAACCGACGTTAATTAATTGTTTATTTTTGACAAATTTTACATTGAACAAGTTAAGATTCAAATCAAATTTAATATAATATATATTTGTTAATATATACAAACAAAAAAAAAACAGAACATATATTAAAATGATTAAAAGAGGAAGGCCGCCGGCCTAGTCCTCCTCCTCCTCCTCCTCGTGGCGCCGGGTCCTTCTTGGCCAAGGCCTTGAGGGCGATCCCCGGCCAACTCTTCCACCTTGGGGGTTAGTGAGTTGATCTTTTCGTCCCGGGTGGATCACCCATGGAAGAAGACATGGCCGCCCGACTCTGCCTCCTACTTCACCATGAAGGCGTGGAGACGCGATCGAGGGGTGAAATCCCTCTCGATTACCTCCCGATAGCGGGGGCCAAATCGATCGCTGTCATCTACTTTAGCTTGGGAGGAGGGCTAGAACCACCATGTGTCCCGCTTTTAGGAGAGGCGGGACGTAGGAGTCGAAGTCGCCGCCGGAGTCGGACCCCGGTCGCCGCCGGCGCCTCCACCACCGGGATCCTGCCCTTGCCCTCCGCGCCTCCATCTCCTTCCCCGGTGCGCTTGTTGATCCCCGAGCCCGAGGCAGCCATGGCGCCGATGATTGCAAAGAGAATGTGGCCGCTTAGAGAACCGGAAAGGATGAACGCCATGATTAGGTGTGTGCTTAAATGGTGAGTTGCCGCCTTCCACTTCCCCACGCATCGACGGCTGTCCAACGCTAAGAACCGCTTGGAATTCTAACGATCGAACGCTGGTAGTTTTTAAATAGCGGGCTAAGGAGGCGGGTTACTCTAGCAGAAATTTATAGCGGGCTAATAGCGGTATAGCAGAGCGGCTTGAGTGTACTTTTACATGAACAAATAGCGCACCTTGCCTCAAAAGGCTATAGCGGCTATTTAAAAGCAGGAGTATGTATGGGGCTCAAGAGAACTCTAATTTTCCTTTTTTGGCAATCTGTAGTCAAAACTTAAATTAGTCTTTCTCCCCTCATAGTATAACTCAAAATTGATGGTTTTTCTTTCTATTTTTAAAAATCAAGGCTCTATCGGCAATTGTATTATTATTACTTCTATTACTATTTGTCTGTTCATCGATAACATTTTGAAATTTGAATTTCAAAATTACAACTTCAAGCAACATTTTTGGAGCATCTAATGATTCGTGCGTAAAGTCATGAACATATAAAAGTTGTACAAACTCTTATGATGCACACCTTCCAATCGGTCACCTTCACCGACGACATCATGGTAACATTGTTCACAAGATTTACATCCACATAGAGTTTATATGAAACTACGAGGAACATCTCTAAGATTTGTGAACAATGTCTAACACTATGCTCGATCAGGAAACAACAAAAATACAATGTAGATCTTGCAGTTACGAACGTAATAACTCTCTAGTTAGAAAACTTTTTGGTTTTACAATACACTTGTAAGGAAAAAATCTAGGTCTCAATTTCAAAAAATGGAAATGAAATTTAATGTTTCAGATTCCGGATAGACAAACCACCACCCAAGGCGATTTATGCGTAGTTCTCAATTATCCATGAAACTTTGGAAGATAAAAACGCGTTTTGATTTTGGCATCATCTTGTCATGGAGAAAACATATGTAATAGTTTGAAAACATTTAGCTTAGGAGCGCGATTTGGGATGGTTTCGTCGAAGAAAAGGCGTCAGCCCATTTCCTTGGGCGTACGCTCTGCCAGTCATGCCAGGTCATGTCCGCCGCCGACCTTCACGAGCGCCGGCTCGCTCACACTCCCCTCGCCACGCCGTAGCTTTCCAAAGAAGAACCCTACTTTTTCTTTTTAATCTGTGGTCAAAACTTGTGACTAGTCTTTCTCCCTCATAGTAACTCTAGATGTGATGGTTTTCTTTCTAAAATTTTAAAAAATCATGCTCTACATCGAGATTGTTTCTTAACCCTATTGTCCTTATCATGTTTCATCGACAACATTTGAAATTTAAATTTCAAAAAATTACAACTTCAAACAACATTTTTTTCGAGCATCTAATGATTTAAAGAGAGAAGTCTTGAACATAAAAGTTGTATATATAACTTCATAAGATGTACATATTTTATATAGTAGGTCATTTCTTCATCCCAAAACATTGTAATAGTGTCATGAAAAACTAGAAGAGAGAATTTCTAAGATTTATCACTATAGCAACATTCATGTCGGATGGGAAACAACCAAAATTAGAATTGCACGTCTTGCCTCTCTAGTTGAAAACCATTTATTTCGACATTATCTTGCAAAGATAAACTATGTCTCACCTTCAAAATGTTGAGAATTGAAATTTAAATGTTTCAATGACGCCCCACGCCCATAACGATTGTAGTTCACCATGAAACTTTGGTTTATTTACAACATTTTGATTTGAGATCATCTTGTCATGGAAAACATTATTGTTAAGCCACAAGTCTTCGCAAGACAAACATACTATAAGCCGCACCCGAGCCAGTTTTCCACCAGCTCCCACCGTGCTTGCCATGAAACTTCCGCCGACATGCTTGCAGAGATCACTTATCTGTGTCAGGTCTCGCGGCTCCCACCGAAGATCCACGGTTTGGCGAGGGCGAAGCGCAGCTACGCGAAAGCGAGCCCACGAGGAGCCATCGGCGGATCCGGCCACGTTAGCCGCGTCACACCCCGGGTAAGATCGACCGTTTATTGCGCTATGTTCATCATGGGAGTAACGGTCCATTACGCCCGAGACGATCGAGTTATCCGGGAGGGTATCATCAATGGGCTCGCTATCAATCCGACAGCTGCCTCCCCCGACCGGACCCGTGACGCCTACATTGATCGCAGACGCTAGCCGCTTGCTTAGAGAGCTCAATCTGCATGGTGCATCGTTGCTTTCGAATCGGGTTCAGATCGAGGTGGCCGATATGCGTTTCGGGCTTCCTGAGTCCCAACACATGGTTGCGGGTGGGGTTTTTTTGACAGAAATTATTTTCTTGGCTGATCAAACCACAACTTTTCGACGCCTACGGTTTTCTCTTGATTCTCGCCGCCAGCGACAAATACTGCGGAGAACTTGCCGCCGTCACGGCCGGGGCCGACGCTGACGCTGAACGCCGGGCAAACCGGAGCTTTGTTTGCAGGATATCGTGGCCGCACCGCAAGGGAGGTCGCGACCACGGCGCGGTGGCATGGTACGCCGTCTGCTGGGCCGGGCGGCCGCGTGACAAAGCAACCGCCACGACCACCCCTGCGGAGCCATGGTTCCCCGTGATCATGGTTGTCCCGAGGAGCATAGCACCTCGCCGACGCGCTCACCTGGCCACGGCTAGCCGGTGGTCGATGTGACCCTCCCGACCTTATCCCGAGCCTCCCGTTCTAGAACTACTAGTCTGTACTGTAGAATAAATGGGCGAAATCCATGTTTATATATGTCGATGGTGTTTGCGATTATCATGTTATCCGGATGTAATTCATGTTATGTTCATGTTTGGGATTCGCGGCTATGCATGTCCCCTTTGAGCAGGCGGAACGCTACCGTGTCCCGTCGGCTCAGCGCCGCCGCCTGGCACCACGCTTGTCCGCGACAAGCACCCCCTCTCCGACATGTCCCCGCCCTCGACGAGGTTCGTGAGTACCGTGAGTGGCCGCCGCTAGGGACGGCCAGGGAGACCTCATTTGTTGTGAGACCGCCCACGCCGGAGTCCCCGTGTGGCATGCCTAGCGTATGACGCTGGCGCCCACGCGACGAGGTCGGGCGAGGGCCGGGCCCACCCGCTGAACGGCTGGCGCCTTCGCGCGGCAGGAGTACCGTGACGGCGCGAATACCGGGAGTTGGAGGCGCGATCTACCATCAAGCCAAATCAGTGGAAGTATTTGGGGTAACGTGACAGCGGGTCCAGAGATGCACAGGAGTCACCCTTCGTCCTCGTCCGTGCCTCACCGATAGAGACGGCATCGCATCGCATAATATGATGACACCAAGCGCGCCGATGGCGACGCGGCGCGCTACCGCGAAAGCTCTCCACACGACACGCAAAGGATGCACCCACTAAGGTGTAAATGTTAGAGACGCCGCCATCAAAAAAGCTGGAGATTCATTACGCCGTACTACTAACACCGGTCATGTCGCCGCAGCCTCACGGCCCGCCCTAAAGCCTACGCCCCTACGGGAACGCACCCGGCCACCCGTATTATTGCCCCTCGGCTTCTCCACTCCAATCGAGCGCCACACACCGCTGCTCACCTCTCCCCGTGCCACTCCGAGGTTCCAAAGAAAAGCCCCCGCCGCGCCAAATTTCTCAAGCCATGCCGCAGAACCTTCCGCCGGACATTCTGTGAGCTTGGCATGCGCTGCCGCCATGCACCCGATGATCCTATGGATGAGTTTTTAACTGGGCGGCCACCCGCTCGTAGCTAAAGCTTGCCGCGGCGACTCGTGGGATGCAGCATCCCACTAGACCGGTGCTGCACCGCGTGTCGATCGGGCCAAGGGGTCAGGTCAGACACTACTCGCACGAGTATCGCCACAGTCTCATCACCGAAGCTCGCCAAGGTCGGCAACCCGAGGCGCGAGCGAGCAAAGCATGTTCCGTCGTGTCTGCGGAAGGCCGCTGACAATCGCCTGCCGCCCGACATGCCAAACTAGCCACGACCGTGGTACGCGCCGCCCCGTATGTTCACGCCTTCTCGCCCATTAAAGTAACGCCCCGCCGATGACGACAAGGCAGCTCGAGAGGTGTTGCGGAGATCGAGCGCGACACGGCAGGCGCACGCCGCCGACTCGACTAACGTGAATCGGCTGCGTGGAGTACCGGATGTACTGGGGAAGTGTTATGCCGGCGATTTGCCGTGCCGTGATTCAAAGTGTGGCAAGATCGCCCCCGCTTCCGCCAACCGGCCTCGCCGTGACGCCGCACAAGTGGAGATTATTAGAAGACACTTGCGTGCATCCCTCGGCCGACCCGGAGCCGGATTAGTGTGGCCGCCGCAAGGCGTGTACCGCAAATGGTGAGTGAGGATCCGCAAATGAGTACCTGCGTTCTCCCTCGCCGCAAGGTTGAAATAAGCACGCCGGCGATGATGCTCTCACAATGTATGTCTAATATATATGTGTGTCTTGCTCTAGCTAGATCATCTAGATCGAATAGCCTTTGCTAGCTTTTGGGTTGTGTGCATGCATGGATTGGTTGATGTTGGATTGTGCATGCAAAGGATGAACACCGGTGAGATGTTTTAATTGTCTTGTGTTATATTTTGTCCGATGGTGTTGTGTTACTCTAATTCATGTGTCGCATGGATGTTTGATTAATTGCATCCAAATGATGAATGAACAGAGTGACAATGGTCAAAGATATTCATGTTTTTATGCATGGTGTATAATTAAGATTCGTGGAACAATCACTAGCATGGATGTCGATGATGGGGAAACAAAGAACCAAATTGAGATTTAATTGTAGATCTTACTAGGTTATGAAACTTTCTAGTTTAAAAACTTTTGATTTTTGGCATTATCTTGTAATGGAAAACTAGGTCTAATTTTTAAAAAATGGAAATTTAAATTTTTGATGACCTCCGACAAACTACCAATATAAAGAATGAGTTCCCAAATATCCATGAAATTTTTGTGCAAAATATCACTTCTTTGTTGTGGCTTGATTTATTAACAAATGGTATTTAAGAATGACTTAAATTTGACTCTTTTTGTACAAATTTTTGAATAAGACGACCGGGTCAAAACTTAGGGTCAAAAAGTCAAAGGAGCTATAATTTGAAAAGGAGGGGCCTTTTATATTTGGGATCATCTTGTCATGGAGAAACATGTACGCTTTGAAAACATTTAGTAGATTACACATACTACACACATTGGGATAGTTTAGTATGAAGAAAGACGCAGCGCTTTGTAGCGCCGCATGCGCCTTTGACGTTTGGCTCACTGGCGCCAGCGCGCGTGCATCGCGCCCACTAAGCATCCCGACGCTTGTGCCTCGGGCTTGAAGGAAAATCCCACCGTGACAAGCTAATTATAGTATTGTTGACTCAGTTATTCATTTGGCACGAAGCACCTACTACACCGCTGTACTAGTAAAGTAGAAAAAGTTTTACTATGCCTTCAATGTTTAGCATCCCCATTGTAATGCGTTCTCATGCCTGCCGCGGGAGGGCACCACCATCCCACGGAGGTGACCGAGCGCTGGCCGCACTAAGATTGATTTAACGACAAAGGGCGCATTGGCTCCACCGTGAATTATAGCGAGGTGTGAAGCATACGCAGCGATTCGCATGCAAAGGGCGGGATATGATCAGCACGTCACGGAATAGTCCAGAGTACTCGTACATGTACCGATCATTTTTATATTGCCAAAAACCTTACTTTTACGGGACTCGTGCGCCGCCAAACGCCTCGTTCCTGTCGTAAGCTGCCGGGCTTGTTGCCTCCGCTTCCTGCAGCCGTCCGTCGCTACTTTCGCTAGACACTTCGAAAGTGCACTCCACGCCGCCACTTAGAGGGCAAGAGCGAAAAGGCCAGCCGCTTCATCACAAAAGAAGAAGGGGCAAGAGGCCAAGAACACGCCGCACGCGATGGCTTGTAGTGCACGTGCTTGTCTTGAAATTAAAATTGCCCTCCTTCGCCCACAATACGTAATTTTTTTGATTCATATAACCGTGTTTGACCTCTCTACTTTATTCCAACTTTTTTAATAAATATTACCACTTTTGTTATGACTTACTACATCACTAAAGATATTGTAATGACGCTTTTGTTTTATAATTTACATAAAAAATTTGAATAAGACGACGCAAATGTTCACGCTTTATATGAGTCAAAGAATTGCAAGTATTGTGGAAATCCGGTAGGATCAAGTAATAGGTCACGAAACAACAATAAAAAGACTAAAACAACTGGGTGAATCGCCGATGCATCGAACAGTAGTAATGCGATTTGAAGAAAGAAAGAAACCGAACAAATACAAGAAAGAAGCACAAATGCAGTAGACCAAGTACTTTATTCAAAGTTTTCATCTGGTATTCTTCCTCGTTCCAAATTATAGTTCACTTTGGCTTTTCTAGATACATTGGTTTTGTTATGCATCTAGTTATACATTGTATCTAGATACATACCAAAAGAAATGGATCTAGAAAAGCCAAAGTTAACTAAGCAATTTGAACTCGAGGGAGTACAAACTAATCCTCAAGGAATTCACCACCGATAAGAGTTTGAGGATCAAGGAGATCGACTATGCTAAATGCATGATTGCCAAAACTCCCCTCAATCCGGCCCCGTCCTCCTGCCATTGAGCCCCACAAAAGCCGAGCATGGATATAGACAAATCTCTACAGTTTGGGCTGACAGAGTCGCCAAACCTCGTCCGAAGGGCCGAAAAACGCCGCGGCCTCGATGAGCGCCACCGAGGAAACGCCGCGAGACGCTGCAATCGGGATTCACCTTGTACAATGTAGTGATTACTTTGGTTGTATGAACGCCAGTGTTGTCAATGCATTCTACGGCAAGGTCAAAACTTAATAAAAATTGTAGGCTCCTTGAGATGGTTAGTTTATTGTAATATGGAATCGTTATATTTTGTAGAATTATTTTTTTTAACACCAACATATTACGCTTTTATGAAAATTAAAATACTTTACAAAATATGGCCTTTTAATATTTTTAATAAAAACTAGACATCTCAAGGTGCACAAAAAAATTGGTTCACCAAAATTGGAGTTACCGTTTGACTCGGCCAGTTAACTACATATTTTATAATCGCCAAATATTAGTATAAAACTACTAAAAAACACAATAGTAATAGGGCTTTGAAGTTTCAATCTTTTCTACAAGTTTGGTACTTCACTTGTTTTGCAGGGCAATGTTGGAAAACATATACATATTAAAAGCAAAGGAAAAAATATACAAGATAAAATGGCCCAATGCGGCTAAGCAAGGATAAACAAGGAGAAAAAGGCACCAAAATGCGCTTCTCGAAAGCGCCATTTTAACATCCTTCACCCCAATGGAAATGAGCCCAACACGATGCAAACTAAAACCGAGCAAATGGCGTGACACGATCTTTTGAGACTCAACACAGCCCACTAAAAAGCCCCCTGAGCTCGCCGAAAGCAGACGGTGCGCACCACCCGGTGCGCCCGCACCCACTTTGGTGCCAAACCGGCCCAACCTGGCGCGAGGTGGTGCATTAAGTGCAATGAGTACGCTCAATGTGTGGTCGGTGATGAAATCCATAAAAACAAGCTTCCAAGAAGTCGAGGCCCAAATCCAACATGAAATCATACCGGGTCGCAGACATGGGTTCAATGTTTTGGGGCATACCTTCTATAATGAAATCGATTTCGATCCACTAGTCAAAAACGAAGCTACCCGAGGCCCACGCCCTCCTAAAATTTCAGGCCAAACGGCTCATTATCTTGCGCGCCCAAGCATTGCAGGCGCCGCTGCCATCCCCTCGCGGTCCGCCAACCGCCCAAATTTCTCGAGGTGGTGCATTACCTTCCAAAAGTGTTGCCGACGTTGGTTGGTCGGTTTGGCTGATTAGAAAGGTGTACCAAGGTCGGTTTGGTTCCCTTCCATATGGGGAGGGACATTTTCCAACAAGCCCCTCTCCTCTACCTATAAAAAGGAGGCCCCTCCCTCTCCCTCAACACACACCAATTCCATACAACACAAGGAAGAGCCACAATGTAATAGTGAGGGAGAGAGTTCCATTTTTCTTCTTCCTCCTCTAGTTCTAATGGAGAGTGAGAGAGGAAAGGCTAGAAGGAAGTTTGGTTCTTCTACCTGAGTTGTCGTCCGCCCCGGTGCCGCGGCTTGTGAAGCCTGAGTTTAGTTGCTGGAGACTACTTCCGTACCTCTACAAGCTACTTACACTTTTTGGTGAGAAAGCTTGTGATTATCTTTCGCTTATTGTTCTTCAAGTATATTATCTTTAGCTGTTATAGACTTAAGGATCGATAGTCGTATTCTTCTGTCGTAACTCTGGAGAAGGAACTCTTTGACCGGGAACCTTGATCAACCCAAGAGTTGTGGATGGTAGTGCAAACATGGTGTTTGGGCTAGCTGCTCACCTATCTTTTTGCGCGGCATCCCACCTGCTGAGGGGTAGGCGGCTTGGTCGACAAGCTCCTGTCCGTCCCCTTCAAATCCCCCACGTCGGGCCAGTCAGGTCAGAGCTAATTGCCGGATTCCCGCCCCTGGCTTGGGCGAGGGCGTGCTTCGGCAAGGAGATAACAAGCCCTAGAAATCCCGCCCAAACCTAAGCCCATAAAGATACCCTCACTATCCATAGTTATCCTTAGGTGGCCCCGCCAAAGATTAGAGCCGCAACCGCTCCTCGTGGAAAAAAATATACTCGAAATATCCCAAAAAGCTACAAACGACAAATTTTGCGGCGCTTATGAGATTTATCCCGTGGTGCCGCAAAGAAACGCCAACAGCTACTAAACTCTAGTTATGAATTTCCAAAAAGTGACGAAAGGTCGGATTCCTAAAAATTTTTTCGCTTTGATTTGAGGCCAGATTCCCAAATTAAAAAAATGCCGATTCCGATCAAGACAAACTTTCTTCAAAATACCAAATTCCTAATTCCCCCAAAGTCCTATTACTCCAAAACAATGTTTAACATTTCAAAATACTACTAGCACTAGCACACAAGTTATAAATCCCTTTACATTAACCGTGGGGACCATGGTGTGTCTCGCATCGAACACTCTACACTTAAGCTCCCTGATTCCCTCAAATGCTCCATATAATGCTGCTAGCGCCTCGCAGCCTCGCCTCTTCCTTCTCCCACTACTACACACCTACTAGTAGTACTCACAATAATAATCGCCTCTCATTGTCAGGTCAAATTTTCGCTTCGACTTCGCCTCAGCTTTCAGCTCCATCCCGGCAGGTGCACCTTTTATCACATCCATGGCAAATGCAAGTTAGATATGGTTTTTCATGTGGTTTTTGAACAAAGAAATACATGAGTTTTTTTTTTTTTGTATGGTTGCGTATCTGATCGAAGTCCGGCCGCCTTCGGTGATCTCGACTTCATGTGGTCTTCAAGTCCCGCCGTCTCGATTCTAGTGTTGGGTTGGGAAGGAGGTCGAAGAAAATGTTGCAAGAGAAGCACATCTCGCTTGGGTAAGCACCGGTTTCTAGATTCTAAAGTGCATTATCCTTCCTTTCTTGAAGTGTTTTCCTAATGGATCTAAAAGTTTTTGTGTTTGTCTTGTATATCTTTTGTGACCTGGCGCTACCTTCTAAACCACAGACCACGTGAGATTATTAAAAGGATGAGGAGGAATGCAGTGCAAAAAGAAGTGAGCATATTGTTCTCCCATCGACACACCCCGTAATAAGTAAGCAGACTCAAAAACTCAAGTTTGCTTGTTTGAGCCGACTTTACGAAAAGTGGGACTCTTACGGGGACTATAATCTCCCGTAGGTTCCAAGCCCCTCGTCATGGCCATGGCTAGGCTTTAAGACCCCATACGGAGATTATAATCCCACCGCAAAGCCTCCCTTGGAAAGTGGGTCGTCGCCCCTACTCGAAGTCCTGACCCGAGAGACGCCCATATATGTCTTCGTAGCCGGAGGTCTTGCTTCCTCTTGACAATGCTTGCTGTTTTGCTCATCTTGTTTCAAATTTTGTTATGTCTCACGGAATACTATTAAATCACCTAAAATCGCAGCGGCAAAAAACCCTGCCTCTCCGTAATGTTTTTATATTATCAAACAAATTGTTCAAATTTGGAATGCTCGGGCTCTCCAAGAATCAGACGAACCTGTATTGCTAGTTTGTGCATTGTGGGTCAACAAACAAATCAGCCTTGATAAGAGGCAAATTTTGGCCTTGTGTTGAAACAAATTTGTCATCGAACACTCGCTCTCATCTTCTCTAAATGTATATGAAATGACACCATACGGACCCGTGCATAAAGACACCTACTTACACAATGTGTGTTCGTGCATGTCATGATTACAATTTATAGACCCGCAAGGTCGAAAAAGGAGTCCCCCAGAAGTGGTGTGCGTATGACACCGCGCGGCCCGCACCAAGGGTGGACGGAACGACGAAGCTTTATATTCCCAAAAAAGTTTTGACCAAAACCTTTTTCCAACAAATACTACGGGACCAAGGCGCCGCCAGAGGTAGAAATGGCCTTATGGGCCCGTGGCAACGTGAACGCTTCGTTCCTTTTTCGCATAAGCCGCCGGATTAGTACTTACTCCTAGACGAGAGGGAAGCACCCCAAGGGTTCCACAATTTAAAATACCTAAAAATGTTAAAACCGACAAAACCAAAATTCTAAATTAAGTTCGACATTTTCCATTAAATTTGTTTCAATTAATTCTTCAAAACAAGATATCACATGGATATATTTAGATAAAATTACAAGTGGGCCCACACAAAGGATATAAAGTATATGTATGAATGCGAGAAACCGGGTTGTGTGGGCACTATGAGCAAGTTTTGAATTGGGATTGATCGATCTATCCATCACATGACGATGAAAACTTGATGTTTTGTTAGTCGTAACCATGCATATTTTCCAAAAATAACGAAAGGCCTGATTCCTAACAAATTTTCGCTTTTGAGGCCGGATTCCCAAATTCAAAAAAAAAAATGATGCCGCATTCCTAAGACAAACTTTTTTGTCGGCTAAATTTACTCCAAACAAGTTACAAAACTTTTGCTGCCGTGGCTAAATTAACCGGTGGGACCATGGTGTCCCATCAAACACCATTACAAATTGCCATCTCTCGGGATTCCCCATACAATACGATGCTCCATATATAGTGCTATGGGCGCTCTCGCAGCCCTCGCCTCTTCCTTCTCCCATACTACACCTAGTACTAGTTACTTCCTCACCCTTCGTCCCGACTTTCCAAACTCATCTCAACCAAACAAGAGTAGAGAGCGGTCCCGACATACTGTCCGCCGCTCGCCAGATTGCCGACGCCGCTGCCCTGCGGAAGTCTTGGCCGCTCGATCTCCGGGGTGTTTTGGGCGAGGCCAAAAAAAATGTAAGAGAAGCACATCTTCTTGCAAGCACCGAAATCTAGATTGTAAAGTGCATTATCCTTACTTTTTTTGAAGGGTTTTTGAATGGCTCTAAAAAGGTTTGCTATCTAGCTTCTAGTACAACATTGCTCAATAATTTTTTTTGTCTTATACCTTTTCCCCGATTCATCCTAGGTACAAACACAAAAGACCTACGCTGAGATTAAAAAAGGATGGGGAGGAGGCGAAGAAAATGTCGCAAGAAAAGCACATCTTCTTCGCTGGAGATCCCTTCCACCTCTTCGCTTTTCCTTTAAAGTGTGCTATCTACCGCCTCCTACCATAAGTGAGGTAAAACTGTTCATGCGGCATGCCGGTGCATCCTATGCCTTAGCCCGCCCCGCTTTTTGATTGAATGGCAGCCGCCTTTGGCCGCGCCTCCCACTCATCCATGCCGCCGAGTAATTTGAAGATAATAGATTTTGCGCTAGAGCTCCGAGGTGTGGTGCGGTCCGCGAATAGTAGCAGCGGTTAGATACCATTATCCCCAAGTAACATTGATGAGAGGGGCTCGCCCGCAGGGACTATAATCTCCCGTAGGTCTCGAGCCTTAATCATGCACATGGCTAGAGCTTAAGACCGCTACTGAGATTATAATCTCCCGCGAGGGCCGCAAGCTGCCCGACGGTGTTGTTGTCCGCATCGAAGTCCGACAGACGTGAGGAGGGCGCCTTCTAAACAGATGCTCCCTACTCAAATCAGATTGAACCCGTATTGCTAGTTTGTGCATTAACAACAACCATCTCAAATTTTGATTTGTTCCCGTAAAGAGGCAATTGTGGCCTTGTGTAGTTGTGTTGAAACAAATTTGGCATCAAACCGCCACCTCATTCTCTCTCGATCGAACAAAGATGTGAATGACTCCACGTGACCTCGATGTACGCACACCGCAAGGTATGTGTGCAGGGCACGCACGGGTCGGGTCGTGGCAACGGAACGCTCGTTCTTCGCACGCCGGGATTAGTACTACTCTAGACGAGGCTACCTACGGCCCCACACTTAAAATACCTAAAAATGTTTTTTAACCGACAAAACCAAAAATCTAAATTAAATTGACACAATCAGAATTTGTTTTGACCGAAAACCTTTTTCCAACAATACCGTACTTTTACGGATCTCTCGCGCTGACCGCGAGGCAGAGTTTCCGGCCGGTGAACGCAAACGAACGCTTCGGTTCCTGTCGCAGTAAGCTGCTTGATTAAATTATAGTGAAAATTTTTGTCTCGCTGCTTCAAGCACGCAATGTGCCATGTCGAACGAGCTACAGTGAGGAGGCAAATGAAGCCGAACGAGAGAGAAAAAAGAGCATGGCACGGCTGCCCCACAATTTAAAATACCTAAAAATGTTATAACTCGACAAACCAAAAGTCTAAATTAAATTCGATTACACCATTAAATTTGTTTTTTAATAAATTTTTCAAAACTAGATATCACATGGATATGTTTAGATAAAATTATAAGTAGGCCGCACTAATAATAGTTTTTTTACTAGGCACTAATAATAGTTGGTATAGAGTATTAGAGATATAAAAGGAGGAATGAGTATGAGAGTGTCAGAAAGAAGGGTGATGACCAGATATATAGAGGAAGTTAAAGAAATTCCTAAATTTGCAAGTAAAACCGAAAATCCTCTAAAAATCCGTGATTTCATAAGAATTCGTATGCGACATGGGTCATATTTCATAAGGCATGCGACTCCGAAATATATTTCTAGCGGCACACAAATAACGGGTTAAATTTCATAATTTCTTAATTGTATACATGAAGCTGCCAGAAGTAATGGTTTAGCAGCTCCGTCGTAGTTATATCTTGTTGGCTACTCTACTAAGCAACTCCCCTATCATATTTTTTTTCTAGGGCTTAAAACTGGATGAAAACTCATGGTTACACTCCTGCCGCCCACACCTAGGGTGGCCTCACATATGTCTTACCAACCTCATCATCTTTTTGTGGATGCGACTACCTTGGAGGCGTACCTAACACCGGATCTAGCGAACGCTTAGAACTAGTCTCTGTTCAGTCATCTTACAAATTTATGTGACTCATTCTATCTAACTTGTACAAAATTGTGTTGTCTTAAATACCTTTTGTCCAAGCTGATCGTGTACAACCACAAAGAACTAGGCGGAGATTATGGGTGGTTTGGCGTGGCTTCTGGTTAAGGTTACCTAGAGGATGAGCCGCTTTGGAGAAGCTCAAATTGGGGCTCTCCAAAACGGCTCCCGGCTCCTCCTTTTTCACCAAAAACGGCTCCAAACGGCTCCTCCCCTTCATCACAGGCTCCTCCTGAGGAGCCGAGCCAAGAAGAAGCCTCCCGCCAAACATGCCCTATAAAAGGATTAAAGAGAATATCATATCCATCCGCCTATGGTGCTGAGCAATTTGAAGATAATACAGATTTTTGTGAAAGCGCCCAAGTGAATAGTAGTATAGTAGAAGCTGTAGTATGTTGCGTATGGTGCCTTCTAGACAGACATGGTGTGCGTATGAATACTCCTCCGGCCCAAAATCTTTGAACCTAATTTTTTAACAACAAATTTATTTGAAGATACAAATGTTGCAATTTATTTTGTAAAATCGAGTCAAAGTTGTGACACGAAAACCGAGAACAACTAACATTTTGGGACGGAAGTTTGACTATTAAGTATACGTAAAAATAATAGTGATACTTAGATTCCAAATAAAAATTTATTACTAAGTATGATCCGATATCAATCTAATGATACTTATTACATATTGTAAACATGTAGTAGTTTTTTCTATACATATGGTCAAAGTTATAAAGGTTTGACTTATCCACAAACTAGTCGCGTGTTTGTTGGAGAGCCGAGCGTAGCCGGTTGGGGTTGAACCTCTTTTTTCGAAAGTGTTTGGATGCGTGAAGGAAGGAACAGAGCCAACCCATGAGAGGGAATATTCTGCCGAGGATGCGGGTCGGTTTCAGCCTCGGCTGGCCCGCCCGCTTCGCATGGACGAGCGTACCCTCGTTTCGAAACGGGTTCCGCTTCTCCATCCCGCTCCGTGGAAATCTCAGCAGACCGGGCGCCGGCGAGGGTCGCCGCTTCCTCCAGCCGTGGCGGTGCACCTTCCCCGACGCCGGTGCAGGCGCAGGGGCAGGGCGCGACATGCAGCCTCTAGGATCAAATTTGGCATATTTTGAGACGGAAGGGAGTCGCTATTTATCACCAAACCTACCGACAGTATTTTCTCTCACAAAGATCGCCACCACCCTGCTAGCCAAAGACTATTTCTCTCACAAAGATCATCACTGCATGCACAAATTCTAACAGAGTCTATGTTCCCGCCTTTGTGGCCTTGTGTCGAACAAAAATTTGGCGTCCTCTAGATCAAAATGGGAGACGCAGGAGCTTGGCCAAACTCTCTGCTCTCTCTTCTCTCTCTATGCCTCTTTTGTCTCTTCCTTCTCCCATAATGCATCGAATTGCGCCCTGTCAAATGACTCAATATAGACCCTACAGCTGCCTGCCATTGTAGTCAACGCCTTCTACAAACCCATGCCGGTGGAAAAATGGAAAAAAGGAGTTCTCAGAGGGACGCGGTGTGACAATGACACCGCTACCGCACCAACGATGGACGGAACAAATGATGGCAAATTGGGGACCTATTGTACTAAAGGATTCAAGGCGCACAAAGATATAGATCTCCTAGGCCTGTGTTCCCATCACGCCACCGCCGACCCTTCACAAAAAGAAAAAAGGAAAAAAGAAAAAACGATTTTATTTTTATTCGAGAGCCCTCAGTGCCGCCAAAAAGCCTACAAGCAACAAGACTACTACAAAGATATCGAACTGCTCACCGATTTTTACGGATTGAATAGTATTCTCGTGAGAGAATAAGTCAAATAAGATAAGCCAAGTTATTTTTTTCGCTTGCAAAAAAATCCAAGATGGCAAACTAGTTTAGGCAAACTCTTGTAGATGCTATGTCATTTTTATCAAGTAAATGTATACGTGAAATTGCTAGAAGCAATATTTTGTTGGCTATTCTATTTTTCGTGGTGTAAACGATAAGAATTTCCACACAAATAAGCACGCATTTTCAAACGACAAACCCTCGTGAATCGGTAGAGTTGGTGTGTGCCGAGCTGGTGTGCCTCCCTTTTCCCGGCGCGGTCCAGTCCAAGTCAATAGTAGTATATCGGGCCTGTAGTTAGTACTCACCGTCCTGCTAACATCGACGAAACATCGACGAGGGGCTCATGTCGGGGGACTACATGTAATCTCCTCGTAAGTCTCAAGGGGTCATGCACATGGTCAGCGCTTAAGACTCATACCGAGATTATATCCTCGCCGGTGTCGCAAGCCGCCCCAAATCCGGCCCCGCCTCGCTCGCTTGGTCGAGCGCCGGTCAGTCGGTACGATTTGTTCGGTGAGAAAGGTACCGACCGGCCGATGCCGTGGAGAGAAAATAATGCTGGAATGATCGCCGATAAGCGCCGGTAGTCCAAACGCAATGTGAGCTGTGTTGTTATCCTATTCTAGAGTCCTGACCCGAGGGACGCCCATATTTTTTGTCTTTTGTAGCTTAGGTCTCTGCTTTTCTTCAAAGAATGTTTGCTTGTTCTTCCATCTTGTTTTATCTTATTCTGCCTCATAGATATATATACTACTAAATCACTAAAATGATGTTAGCAGTGTAATAACCCTGCCTCTCTACAATATTATTATCAAAAAATTTGTTCAAATTTGGAATGCTCTAGCTCTCCCAAGAATCTGAAACAAATAACTTAAGATAGGAGGGAGTATGTAACTATACAAAATTTTGGTAAATTTCCCCGATTTGAATACATTTTGAAGTCCAACCCAAGCCTCAAGTAGTTGGGCAAATACTATTTTAAGCCAACTTCCAAATTTTTAACTTCTTTCCATCACATCACATTAAATACACTAAAAACATATGTTCTGAGCAAGAAAATGTTGGTTAAAAAATAACACATCATACGCTTTGTTGTAAAACGATCTAGACAAATCTTTTGAGCCTATTTAGTCCATGATTGGACAATGTTTACCAAATACAAAAACTAAAGTGCTACAGAGTTCTAATGCTGCTTTTCCAACTATTTTGCCACTAGCCCTACACTACTACAAAACTCATTCAGACAGAACAAAGTGCCCCCTCTGGCCGAAGTGAAATGAAACAAACTTACTCTCGCTTCCACTCTCCTCCCGCCCTCCGCTCAAAATTGAATTCTGAGCATCACAACGCCAATGTCCCTGCCCGCCATCCCTTCACAAAAAACCCTATTTTTTAACTGGGGAGTGCCGCCAAAAGCCTAAGTCCTGCTTCAAAAATTGAAATACTAGTACTATCAGAGGTAGTACACATGTTATAGTCGTCAAGAAACTCCGCCGGGGAACCCCGTGCCCGTGGGGCCATGGTGTGTCTGCCTCCTCGCCGTCTCTCGTCCTCTTCTCCCATCTCCCATAGTACCCCTAGTAGCAGTACCCCCCTCTTTCTCGCCTTTCTACTCGACTTCCAAACTCTTCTCACCCAACAAAGAGTAGAGAGCTGGTCCCCGACACGTCCGCCCGCCTCGCCTCGGCGCGCGCGGGCGCTTCCTATCCTCGAGCGTGCACCTCTCTTATCACAACCTTGTGGAGCTAGATATGATTCTTTCGTGGTGGTTTTTCGAAACAAAGAAATACAGTAAGTTTCGTGTGGTGATTGCAGCACTGCGTCCATCGTAGGGCCTCCGTGGCCCCCGTGGCGGTACGCGTGGCGCTACGTGCGAGGTCGCTGCCATCGCCTTTGACTTCCCCACCGTGATCCCGGCCGGCGTGGGAGCGCCGCGAGAATCCAGGCGCTATCGCTGGCTCGGCTGTGATTGCCGCACGCCGCTGCCTCAGGGAAGTCCCGGCCGCCCGATCTCTCGTGCACGGCCCGCCAAGCAAAAATGCCTCAAGAGAAGCACATCTTTGTTGGGTAAAGACCTACTGTGCCCTAGATTCTAGAATCTGGAGCAGCCGTGGATTGTACTTTCAGAATCAGCCCAAGAGCAGTAATTTACCTCAATTTGCCTCATCCACATGCCTTACAACCATAAAAATCTTTTCTCTAGAATCCAGTAGTATCCAAACACAACATTCAGATTTTGTCTAAAAATCTTAGATTTCTAGAAATCAGCTAATCAAGATTTTAGAGGAATCCAAAAACCATCCAAAGGGTTTTGCTTTTGTCTTTGCATATCCTCCTCATGCCATCTCTGCCTCTAAAATGTCTCTTTTCCGCATTGGATCTCTTGCGCACAATCACAAAGACCTATGCGCGAGGAGTATGACAACAGGTGGTCGCCGCTCGCGATCCCGCTGGAACTAGGCGGGCTCGATGCAGGTAGGATGAGCGCAGGCTCCGCCTTGTAGGTGGTTGCTGTTGTGCGCTATGGCTGGCTATGGCCGCTCTACTCGGCTTGGCTTTTATCACCACAAGTGTCCGTGACCTCTCACGTAGTCCTCTTCCACATCGTAATGCCGCCAAAGCCGTACTTCACACGTGAAAGCTGTTGGGGTCCGAGAAGCAAAAATCTAGCTAGTTGAATCAAGCTACCGGCCGCAGAGAGCACGGAAACTAGTCAAGATGATAGATGAGTTTCAAAATGTGAGTCCAAGTGAACACGTATCTTGTCTATTACAAATTTATGTGACACCTGTATCTAACTTGTACACAAATTGTGTTGTCTTTTAAATACCTTTTTTGGGTTGATCCCTGGTACAACCACAAAGAACTTACGGGAGATTTTAAAGGGATCAAAGAGAAGATCATATATACATTATCTATCTATCCCACGGAGCAATTTGAAGATAATAGATCTTGTGTTGTTGGCCCAAAGTGTGGTGTGTCCAATAATATACAGAGCGTAGTTGTAATAGGGGTACCTCATTAAGAGAGGGGTCGTGGCAAGAGGGACTATAAATCTCCCCGCGTAGGTCTCGAGCCTCGGTCATGGCCATGGCTTTTGCCAAGACCGCGCTGGAGATTAGAATCCCCGGGCTTGAAAGCTGCCTCGACGGTGTTGTCGCCTCTATCTTCGAACCGCGACCTCGTGGGACGCCCGCTATTTGTCTTCCTAGCTGAGGTCTTTCTTTCTTTTGACAATGTTTGGCTTTGGTCCTGCTTTTCATCTCTTGCTCGTACTCGCATGATACTATTAAATCCGCCTGCTCAGTAACAAACCCGCTTTTCTCTCGTTATGTTATTATTATCAAAAATTTTGTTCAAATTTGGAAATGCTCTAGCTCCAAGAATCTTGAAATAAACAACTCTCAAGGGGAGTAATTTGACATCTCATACAAAAATTTGGCAAACTTTCCTTCTGGCTTTTGAATACATATTTGAATTCCAAATCCCACGCCACGCTACAATAACTTATTCGTGTAGCCTCCTCTGCCGAAGTGTTCAAACGAAACATCTACTACCTCGCTTTCCACTCTCCTCCCGCCTCGCCTCAAAATTGAAATTCGGGCTCGCGCGCAGCTAATCCAATCCACGCATGGATCGCATCGCCACGGGAGAAGGCCTCGCCGGACGCAGGACGCAGACGAGAGTCTAGCAATCGAGATGCCGACGAGATGCCTCTGCTGCTGCTCGCGGGATTACTGGGACTGCAAGGCTGCCGCCGGTGCTACCGCTTCTCACGCATTTATCGACTACTCGCCGCATTCACCGCCACTCGCGCTGCCTTCCCTGGGCTTCTCCCGCCTACCACATCCTCATCGCCTTCCCGTGATCTTCCCCTGTACCATCACGCGCTGCTTGCCGAAGCTGAACGTTATTTACCCGCTGGCCGCCAGTTCCCTACCCCCGACAAATGACTTGACTGGCTACCGGCCAATTTCAACCACGCTTCTGTGTTAGCTCGCCCTCCTTCTTTCCTCTCATGTCCCTCACACCCTGGGATAACTCCACCATTCTCATCCATTCTTTCAACATGGACCAGCGCCGGATGTTCCCGTTTCAGGCCCTTTGGCGCCGTTCTACACACCGGGCGACCGGCTGGCCGACTCGACAAAATTTCGGGCTCGACGCTACCGCATTCCGCCACAGAGATTACCTTCTTCTCGATCGCACCTTCGTAAGCGGTGCACTCGGGCGTTCTCAAGAAGGAGGACTCTATCCGCTGCGTGATCAATCGCGTCGAAAGCGCCCCGAAGGCCGGGCTGTGTACTCTCGGCTCGCTACATGCGAAGGTGAGGGACGCCTCAGGTGTCTGGGCGTCAGTTCAAGATCTACGATGGAGAGAAATCTCGACGCTACCAGATACACACGCCGCGCCGGAGATCCTTCGGGCCATGACGCCGCCAGCCCACCCGCTCTATGTTATCCTGCTGCTCTCGCTGGGTCGTTTGAAAGGGCTACACGGAGATCCAGGCTGCACGCTACTACAAGCACTAAAGCGAAAGCTCCTCATCATCCGGCTTTTCCACGCAGCGGGTACAAATTCACAACTATGATCCACCGCCACTGGGAGGCGCCACAACGCAGCGTGCCAGGTTTTATGCCGACGGGGCGCGCTGGCGAATTTGGGGTCTCGCATCGCCTCGCTGTCGCATGCACTTCGCTACGGGATGAGCTGGAGGTAGGGCGCTGCTGGGATCTCGCTAAGCCTGCCGGTTTTACCACGCTGGCCTGTACAGGCGGTGGATTCCGCTACGCTGTAGAAGCACGCCTCGCCCCGGCGGCTCTCGACGACCCTTATGGAAGTTGCTCGGATATTCCTATGGAATGCTCATTTGCCACGGGGCTGGGCTGCAGTAGCGTCAGCCGAGCAGCGTGAGCCGCCGAAAGGGCGAGGAAGTGTTCACCTGTGCATGAAGCTCGCTCTAATGATGGCAAATGTAGTAGAAGAGCCGCAGGCTATATGGAAGTGGTTGATTTTTGAGATCGAAGTTGAGCCGCTCGCTTCACGCTTTTTTGGAAGAGCAAGATTCGATTATCACAAATACCTAACCTCAAATCAGTTGAAGCGCGAGTATTTGAGTGTCGTAGATTGGTGATGTTGAGCTTCAAACTACCGATTCTGGCCAGAGTCCGGTTTTATAGCAACAAATAAGCTTATCAAGTAGGTGAAGTAACCGCTGCAACAAAGGAGAGCGTAATCTCGCCTAATTCCAAAAGCAAGTAAATAGCAAGCCCGTTGGAAGTAGTTGAGTTAATCAAACTCGATGGAAGGAAAGAGTTGAATTTGGAGTGCAGAGACCTAACTTTGTAAATAAGTACAAAGGGAATGGGCACAACCCAAATGCTGAACAATCAATGTTCGGGCTAGTTTGATGGTGTTTGCAAGTGCTGGGTGACCCACTGCAAAGGCGTAATGCAAGTGAATAAAGAGATCTTAGCCGCATAAAGCCATGCTTCAAATACCGAGGATGACCCCATTACTACATCATCAAGAATTGAGAAGAACTCGACAAGACTAAAGGGTGAGCCATTCTTCAACTGCTGTTGGATCATCAAAGGGCCTTAATGTATGTGGAGGAGGTTGTACAGTCCATGAACCTCGCTTCTGCCTCCACGCCCCCTATCTCTCTCTCGGCCCAAACCTCATGGTCACTTCCAAGCAACCTAGAGGTTGTCCAAGTTAACCGTTTCTAGCAGCTTCACTCTTCCGCTAAGTTATAAAATTAAATCTCATCGTAACCTCAGACATTGTTAGTTTGTGCTACCACCAAGGAGGATGTAATCCATGTATTTTTTTACAATCCTCGTGTATGATCCGATGGTGCTACTTAAGAAAAATAGCTAGAGAATTGGAGATATACCTATCGACTAAGAATGATATCTTCTCTATTTATCGTTTAATTTGGAGATATATCTACTGATCCAAGAATTGGAGATATATCTCAATGTAATTCAAGAACCCGATACTTTCCCGAACCCTAGAAGAAGGGCAAAAAGGCTATTTATAGAAATGCAAAGTGGAAGTGATCAAGAGATCTTTTTTTTTTTGAAAGAGTTTCATTAAACCCAAATTTTTAAGAAAGCCAGCACAAGACAAGATAATA
>JADLZK010003339.1:0-48751 GCA_015847255.1 Hyparrhenia diplandra | reverse complement strand
TTCCGATAGGATTCCAATATTTTTGTTCCCTATTTTTTTCGTTCGTTGCGGACAGGGACCAATAAGCAAGATCACATTGCATCTGCATATCTAAATGGTCAAATGAAACCCGTAGAGTACAGTTCATCCAAGAACACCATTATTATAATAGTAACTCCGTACACAAGAGTCAAACAGCACAATCTATTACTCCTCCTACATCACAGATTCACAGCATTATGGTGCACTCCAATATAATATATATGATATTTATAATAATAGTAGTACGTAGTCTGGATTCGGCTCATGTTCTTCATTGACATGGCTGGCTCACACTCGCTCATAGATATGATCAATCCTACAACAGCAACTTGCAGTGAAACCCACGGTAATCCTCAACTCGCTCGCAACATACTATAGATAGCGACAGGGGAGGAGCATTATATTATACTACTAATTATATTAGATTAGCTAGTACGTAGACACGTAATTAACCGAGACTGTCGCCGCAGCCGGGGGTTTCAGTGGGCGCGGCGGGGCGCCGGTGTGAAGGACGCGAGCTTGCGGGTGCGGGTCCAGACCTGCTCGTAGACGACGGCGACGTAGGGCACGGTGCGTCCGGCGGGGTCGGCGGCGTCGACGTAGAGGCGGTAGTTCATCCCGGACACGACCTGCTCCTCGCCGCGCACCACGCGGCGGAACCGCAGCCCGTCGGCGGCCAGCCGCTGGTACTTGGCCTGCCCCAGCGCCCACCCGCCCAGCTCCTGGATGTGCTTGTCGGCCACGTCCGGGATCGGGCTCCACCCGCCCAGCAGCGGGCCGCGGTCGGGGACGGGGCCGCCGACCAGCGCCGCGGGGCCGGGGCCAGGCACCGGGGCGCGCGCCAGGGAGACCGCCGCCAGGGTCGCCAGGACGAGGAGAAGGAGGTGGTGGCGGGGCGTCGCCATGGACGACGGATCGGGAGCGAAGAGGGAGGGAGGAGTCGTGAGCCGGGCTGGGGCGCGCGAGATCTGGGAGACGTGACTGCTTCAACTGGTCTTGCCGTGGAAGGCATTTAAACGGGAGAGGACTCCTCCTTCTCGGCTTTTACTTTACCGTTAAGAAAAGAATATCACTTTTTATTGGGCTGGGCCTCCACTCGTGAAACCGTGTGACGGGGCGACGGGAATTGGGGAGGATTCTCGTGTCGTGACGCCTGTCGTACGCACATGGGGATGCGGGCGGTCTCGCACCGTCGTCTCGTCGTCGCACGCGGAAATCAGGGTGCGTGGACCGGACCTGACCGATGATGATGGATGGTTGCGTGTTTCGCCGGTCGATCCGCCACGAGTGGACAAGCCCATACACACACGAGCGTACAGTACGTGCTCGTCACCGCTACACGCACGCACTGACACAGGGAAAACGAGTAAACGACAAACGTACGAGGCGGGGAGTAGACCGATCGGGTCTTTGAGAGTAGTAGATCACTCTGGACTCTGGAGGGATGCGAAACATTGAAAACTCGTCTTAAGGCCTTTAGATGGCTAAAATTTGGAACCAGGATGTCACACCGCATTAATCAGAAGACGCGTTTAGCTTGTTAGTGATAAATATCATCCTATCATGGAGAAACTAATCAAAAAAGAATCGCCTCCATGAATGCATATCTAAACTGCGTGTAATTAATTATTTTTTACCTATATTTAATACTCCAAACATACGTTTTTGGTGTATTTAATGTGATGTGATGGAGAAAGCGAAACTTTAGCCATCTAAACAAGGCCTAAGTAATAAGATAAAATTTCACATTGCAACTTATTTGCAACCAATTTTACAAGTAGGATCTAGGACACGTCATGAACCGTACGCCAGCGAGAAATGGCTGACAACACAACTTTTCTTTCCTGACGACACGTTTTGTCGCGGGACGATATGATGCTGAGGTCGTGTTCTCATTTGAGATCGTAGATATCTTGCTCGTTATTGAGTGAGATTATGTTGCGTGGAGAAGGTGATCACCTTGTTCTATCTTACTAAGTCCATTGTTTTACACATAAACATTGGTCTACTTTGAGAGAGGTTGCTTTCTTAAGAAATACTTTTAAAAAAGCTTCCTAGAAAGTTTGAAAAGTTAGCCTAAAAGAGCTTCTATGCTTTTAATGCAAAAGTATACCTTTTGAAACTTTTGTTTGCTTTTTGAGCTTTTTAGGGGACTTTGTAGCTTTTCAACATTTTTAGAAAGCAAAAGCTATCAAAAGCTCTACAAAGTCATTCTTCTCTACCTAGTAATATGTTCTTGTCACACCATCCTTCTTGTTTTAAAAAGTTTAGAAATGTAGTATAACTTTTCTAAAGAGTTCATAAAGTTAATCTAAAAGAGCCTCTATATTTTTAATATAGAAGTGCACATTTGCAAGCCTTTGTTTGCTTTTTTTGACAAAGCTCATAGCTTTTGAAGATTTTTAGAAAGCAAAAGTTATCAAAAAGGTCTCAAACAAAGTCATTCTTTCCACATTGTAATATGTCATTGTCATACCATCCTTCTTGTTTCAAAAGTTTGCAAAGTTAGTCTAAAACTTCTTAAAAAGTTTGGAAAGTCAGACTAAAAGAGGTTCTACGTTTTTAATATAAAAGCGTACATTCTCAAGCTTTTGTTTGTTTCTTTTTCTTTTTTTGATAAAACTTGTATCTTTTTGAGTTTTTCAGGGGGCTTGTAGCTTTTTAAGTTTTTAGGAAGCAAAAGCTATCAAAATCTCCCTAAACATATCGATTCTCCACTTGTTAGTGTGTTATTGTTACACAATCCTTATGTTATTTTCTCATCATGATCTTACACCTTGATGAACCTTTCTCACTTTGTTTCTTTGCAATTCTCGTGTCTGGCTTGGTTCCATCTTGTGTCTTGGACTTTTGCATGTCTTGCAGGTCTTTAACATTTGCTTCTAAAGTCTTGCCGGAGGTGGTTGATCATCAGGACCATACAGCTGCCTAAATCCAAATCCAATTCTGCACTCTTTGAACTATATCCAAAAACACTAACAATAATGTTAGTCTAAATGGTGATATTTATAATTAAACACCAAAATCCAAAATAAAATGAACCATGGGATCCATTTTCTTTTACAAGGACAACTAGCAAGTCGTCCGTGCGACGTAGACACCCACACGGACGTAGACACCCATCTGTTGGTCAAAAGGTTGTGAACACCTTCTAGGAAGATCCGTCGGAGAGGGGTGCATGGATTGACAAGACACCTAGAACACCAGCACACCAAATCAAACACAATGGATTGGAAAAGCTAAAGGTAGAAGAAGAGGATAGTAGATTGGGTTTTTGTCGATTGTGTGGTTAACCTCAATTAGTTGTTGTTGTGAAACGCGTGGCGTCAGCGGTTAGGACCTTCCCCTCCGTCTCTCATGATCACGTAGTAGATGAAAGAAGTAGAACAAGTAGACACAAGATAGGGAGACTATTCTTTATTCATCTCAAATCTTCAGTTGTTACAACATAGAGCTCCCATGTATATATAGTCCTGCCAAGGCCTAAGAGTTTTGGTAAGAGCCCACATACAAACGGACTAGGATTAGGATTACTCCTTCTCCTTTCCTTCTAGGACAGAGTCCGTGTGTTTTAACAACACTCCCCTTGGGCGATTACCACGATATGCATATGCCTCATCAAAAACTCCATCCGAAAACCCAGTGGGAAAAACGGTTCTTGGAGAAAAGAGTACATCACATTCGTTAATTGCATTGCACATGTTGTCTCATTAAAAACCTTGTGTGAGAAACCTTCAAGTAAAAACTCACGTAGGGAAAAAGAGTACAACATTTAACCTTCTTAGTCATATATTCTTGAGGATATTCTATTCTTCATGAATAGATATTGATCTTCATAATCTATGCATAAACTTGTTGTTTTAGCAAATATGATCTTTGTAATTCTAGTGGTTTACCTTAAAAGGCAGATTCAATAAAATATGCTCCCCCTCATAAAGCCAAACTTTGAACTTCATTGTTCAAACCACACCTTTTCATAAATGTGAGTAAATAAAAGTTAGCTTATAATTCTTCTATGAATTATATGGGAGGAATATGCTTCATGCATAATGACCACCAATTAGTTGTGCAAAACAAATATATATTATCCTTCAGAGAAATAGATCCCTTCGAGAGGATTATGGGGGTAAATAAATTAATATTCAATATCTTCTAGATAGTATATCAAACTTATACTAGAGTTTAGATACTTATAATTAATCCTTAGTGGATTTTCAAATTGTATTCTATAAATCTTAGAGATTTTGATTGTACAAATCCAGACCTTGCATTTGGCATTTTGGGGATAATTCAATTGCCAAAACCACCATTATTCTCATACCTTCTATGGTATTCTTAGAGGATATCATTAACTTCATGCTAGCTTTTCATACACTTTCTAAGTGTTTTGATGATACCTTCACGGTATTTAAGATTCCTCATTTTCTTTCTCTCGGGTCTATTTTTACTTCAGGGGATGAATGGTGTTTATTCAAAAATTGACTGGTAAATCCTTCATGGGTTAATTTCTTCAAGGATGTACATTCATTCTTAGTGAATTAACAATTCTCTTCTATGAGATACATTCTCTCTTTTTGGATCGAGAGATGAGTGATATACACAATGACATAGTGTTATTCACTTGTAAAATCATTCAATGATTGCAATCCTTCTAGGATATGCTCTTCTTGAGACTTGAATATTCATTTAGGAATATATATACCTTAGACTTTAATACTTAGTATGAGATTTCTACAAGTTGCGATTTATATTCTTCGAGAATTATATGGATTTTCATAATCCACTAATTAACTGCATATTCGATATTCATTCGTTTCATTTGCCGGAGATATAGCAGAACATTCATTTCTTCTTAATAGGAGATTCAACCTCAATTGCATTCTTCATTGACCCGATATAATCGCTACAAACGACTTTGCCATGGACTTTGTTTTCCGGATCCGGGTTCTCATAAGAGAAATATTTGCAATTAAAGAGGTAGTTTGTCGATAATTATTATTTTTTTTCTCCTAATACTCTCACAATGTGAGAATATTCTATCTCTGTCATTTCCCGGATAAGAGATAATATATTGTTCTGTATACCCAACACTAGTGAGGTGCGCGCTTATTATGTTGGATGTCATCTTCATGATGATCCTTTTCATGAGGTGCTTAACCTTCTTCATGAGGCGTTCTCTTCACGAGAATGGAGGAGTTCCATTTCTTTTCTATTTAACGTGTATACACTAAACTAGAACCCACAGGCGTCCCCGTAGATTTAGCTTGATAGTATATAACATTTAGTTTACTACGAGTAAACACAACTTCTGGTTTATAACTTCAAGTTACTCCTCTCATTTCAAAAATATCCGGCATATGCTCGCTTCAGGCTTCACAAGAGCATTAGTCAAATTATTGTGACTTAGTGCGTGATACTACTCCTGCTTCAAGCTTCAAGGAATATTTTCTTTTAAGATCATTTTCCTTCAGTGGAAATAATATTTGGCATTTAAAATAGGCTTTCTCTCCCCTAATGCCAATATTAGATCATTAATAGCATACTTCAAATGATATCCCCTATCATGGGCTTAAAACAATTCAAATTCATATATCTCCAACTTCAAGTGGAGGCCCATTTATGTATGCTATGATTAAAATCTATGGGAAATATTCACGCACATATTTGAACACGGGGTTTTTATTCATTATGCAAATGAGCTAGAATACTTAAAGTGCATTTAAGAATGTTCAAAGATTCCTACAAACTCAGGATGTTCTCCCCCTAATATGCACAAATCATAGTTTTGAAAACTATTTCATTCTCTAGCTTCTTTATTAATTAGCCTAAAATTGATCCAAGTACTCATAAAAATGGATCATACACTTCAAATGTATAAAATACGCAACATTCAAATTCACATGGAATTTTCTTCTAGAATTTTCTAATTGCCATTAATGCAAAAATCCCTTAATGCCTTTTCTTCATAAATCCCAAATCATCATAATTGTGTTTATCCACTATCTTAGTTCCACAATAATTCATCCCATCAAATGGGTTAGTCTCCATTGAGAAAATTTCATAAACTCACTCCCCCGATCTTAGGTCACATTCGGCCCTAGATCAATCTATTGCTTATGCATGCAATGCATTGAAAGCAAAGCATTCCTTAGTTCAACGGGAACCATATAGACATAGCATGCTAGCTAGCCAATTTGATTATGAGGGAAGCACAAAGATAGCTACTAGCCACAATTATAGCCGCTATGCTAATATTCATGCAAGATTTGAGATACTTGTAGCTCAATGAGATACACATGCAGGTGTAATGTGGAACGTTAGAATTCAGTCTAACATAATAGATAACAACAAATTGCAAAGCTACAAGCTTACTTGCAATTAGTGCGGTAGAGAAAGTTAACTCGGCCTAAGGGACGCGGGCAGAACTTCAAGTCCCGATACACACACTTAAATATTGATTTAGGATGGCTATGCCTATTAAATATATATTATCCACATTTTCTTATGCCTTTATCCAAAATTACTCCCCTTTTTATGCCATAATTACTTCAAGTCATAATTGCTTCAAGCATGATCTATGAATAATCAATTCTAATGCTTCCATAGAATCCAAATCATACTTCTAGTATTCATTGATTATGACATGAAATTCACATATCCAATGTACTATTCTTGTACACCATAGGACTCGGGGTAGAATATAATTTCTAGTTCTCGGGATAAAAATTAAATATTTAAGATTATACAATTTCTTGGCTAAATCGATCCTTCCAAGATCGCTTAATATGCCACCATAGTCCAATTATTCATGTGCTTTTAGAAAATTCAGTTTCCCATCTACCTATATGGTAGTGATGCACAAAGAACTATAACCTTCGTGGTTAATTAAGGCTTCTTTATGGATAAAAATAATACAAAAATTATTTTGATAGGCAATAGGCAATTGTTTATATGTGAAACCATATAAATCTAATTTATTCCATGAGAAGTTCACACATATTACTTCAAGTAAAAATTACAACTAAGAATATTAAATGTTTCATATTAGTCTTCAAGCTAACAAATTAACCATTAACCACTTAATTCAACGGAATTAAAAATTTAATGCACCACCACCACTACTATCAATACTTCAGGATATGAAATTTAAAGATAACAAATATATAAGCACATGATTCAAGTTCTTCTTCAAGAGAAACTTTATATGTTCCAAATCATATTCATTTTCGTATGTCTTAATTTCTATACTTGACAAGCGGTAGCTTCATGCTTTATATTCAATAGTTATGATACGTAGTCACACGCCTTCAAGCAAAGGTAACATATGCAAGCCACATATTCAAAATTATTACAACTTAATATCCCGGTTTATAAAGTCTGTCTAAAAAAATTCTAACTCAATTTTCATGAGTAGTTTCGATGGTAAATTCAAATACTTCAAGTATTGCGTTGCTCTTTGATATTCTTATACACAAGAGACACTTCTTCAAGAATATAGTTTGATAAAATCTTATTTACCATCTTGTCTTCTAGACATTTACAAAGCTTCGAGCTATTGTTTATAGAGCAGCGTTAAAACATACAAGCTTCAAAATTCGACTTTCAATGCAATATGATATTCTATAATCATAATTTGGGGTTTTACTCATGCAATGAGTCCCACAATACATTTGTTACTTCTATCGGCCATATACTCATTCTAGAGAGTAATTCGAAATATATATACTTGAGTTTACTACACTTCAATGGTAGCAAAATATCCTACATGGATTTAATAATGACCGTAACAAATACTTTTACTTTCGGAGTAATTTTAGGATATTGCTTCTTCTTTTAAGGCATGCATATTAACATAACTTGGATCATGTGCATATAAGTTTACTACATGTAAACTAGTAGCAAGGTGCGAAAAAGATAGTGGATGGTTATTAAAAATATTCTTAGAAGCATCCTAGCATTATTCAGATTATGGTATATGCAAATTTTCGAAATTTATACCAAGCATTCATTCATCCCAAAAATTCATATGCTAGGAAAAACAAATATGAGTCTCTCAAGGGTGATAAGTCTAAGGTCTGCAGGATTTAGAGAGCTCATACACCTTATACCATGTTTCTCTGTAATCATTCAAGATTTTATATGGTATATAATTCATAATGATATTCTAGCATTTTTCGAACTAAATTCAAAGTGTAGATACTTTTCAGAATTAATCTACTTTTAATTCGGAAAAAATAAAAGCTAGGCAAAACAACAATAATTAAAGTGGTCTTATACATGCGGGTATAAGAAAATCTCAAAAACAGAGAGGTTTTAGGGTTGATATTCACACAAATACTTGAATTCATATTTTCCAGAGAGCACTATTCTACAAGAATATCAAATCTTTACATAATTTCTCGCGAGAAATCAAGATTTTGTATTCCTTCCATGATCTGCAAAGACGACCCAATTCCTTACTTGTGGTCGCTCCAGCTTTTTCTTTAAACAATTTCCTCTCTGCCCCTAAACCGCTAAGCCTCCGTACACGGCAAGGATTCCAAAAACTAGCCGCTTTTCTTTTTTCAAGACAAACGCTTCGAGCGGCTGGTACCATGGCCGCGAGTGCCGAGTGTCATTACACCTCCATGTGCGGGCGGAGATGCAAGAGTACAGGCACCGGCGACTGTGGTGTGCTGCATGCACAGGAGCATAGGGACGAGTCGACGTACGAACGGGGAGTAAGCTTTTTTTGACACGGTAGAGTTTGAGCCGTACGTGGCAGAGCATACATGAGACAGCGGCATACGGGCCGTGGTTGGATAAACGGCATGGGGACCGCGTCGTGCCGTCGTGCTGTGCTCTTCTAGGAGCTTTGGTGCTGCAGGCAGTTTGCGGCGACTAATATCCTTGTACTACTCGATTTCAAATTCAGGTCGTTACGACATTCGGATCGACAAAGATCTTAGAGTAGAATCGAGCTTCCGGCGATCTCGCTAACGAGCCGTAGTGATGGCGGTGCACCACACGACAACGTGCATGTCTGATATTAGCCCTATATGCATGATGCTAGAGTACAAGACCGTGTACATTCACATGTATGGTGCTGCAGGTCGGCGTTCAAGCCATCAAGTATTCTATTACTAATAACCCTAAAAACAATCTGTAAATCATATAGCTTGTGGCTATACATACCGCTGCGGTAATACGTTATACAACTTTATATGAACAAATCAAAATAGCTCGATGTGGAGCACAAGCAATCTGCGAGATGCGATTCTCTCGTACCTTTGGTTCTTGAATTCAAGAAGAAGCGAAGGCTGTCGCATAGGACAGTTCGGCTAGGCCGTGGGGACCTGCCGGCGTGACGATGAGTCGATGCGGTCGCAGATTAGTAGCGTAGACGTAGCGCATCCGTTCCGCTAACAACGCCGGGGATGTCGACGTCGTCGGCGTAGTTCTTGGCGGGGCTTCAGCACGAGTGTCGCTGCTGAAGATCGGGGGCGCTCTTCAACGGCGATGTCGACGAAGAGCTTGTCGTGGCTGATAACGTGTTGTGAAACGCCGTCGTCGTGATTTAGGACCTTCCCCTCTCCGTCTCTCATGATCACGTAGTAGATGAAAGAAGTAGAACAAGTAGACACAAGATAGGGAGACTATTCTTTATTCATCTCAAATCTTCAGTTGTTACAACATAGAGCTCCCATGTATATATAGTCCTGCCAAGGCCTAAGAGTTTTGGTAAGAGCACATACAAACGGACTAGGATTAGGATTACTCCTTCTCCTTTCCTTCTAGGACAGAGTCCGTGTGTTTTATAACAGTTGTCATCCTCTGATGTATAGAGGTAATCTTGTTCTAGTAGAAAACCTTCCAAAAATACAACCTGCAAGTTTCCACGAGATTAAGTTTGGATCGGATGTGGAATGGATTATTGAACTCGGGCACAGAAAACTAGCCTGGTTCGTGTCCCACCGCATCGACGCCGCGCGCGCGGGTACCACGCTCTCGCCACGCCGGCTCCATCATCGCCTCAACCTGCAGATTTCAAGCGCACGGCAATTCGCAGACATCTTTACGGGCTTGCCGTCGGCTCTTCAACGACTTCCGAGAAACTCTCTGCGTTGGTACACCTACGGCATCGACTGAGGGGTTGTTAGTGCGTTACACGCACTGTAACCGTTCCGAGAGTCCAGCTGCTCTCCGATCACCGTGCACGTACGCACGCGCCGTCGCACGCCCACGCGTTGTACTCGCTCGCCATGCCGAGCTTATAGGATCACCGCTCGAGCCAAACGGCTCTGCTGTAATCCTGTACGTGTATAAGTACATACACAGAGATGAAAATTCACGGTTGATCACTTCCTCTCTTTCACATCCACCCCTTCCGAGGACGGTGGCGGCGGCGGCTCCCTACCCCGGCGGTCGCCCTCGCCCGCACCCCAATCGTCGTTTAAACCGTATACCCGACACAAAGGAGGCGCACGACGCAGGGTGGCCGAGGACGGCGTGTGGCGTGAGGAGGCTGGCGCCGTGCCCTGTGTCCAGGTCATCATCGGGCCCTTCGACGGCGACGAGCACGCACCAGGTACGACCGATCCTTTCCTTCCCTTCCCTTCCCTTCCGTCCCGGTGTGCACAACTTGAGCTATTTGGTTATTTGCATCTAGATCTGGTGATGACACGGCATGGCCTCAATGGGGGCTCTCCCTGGCCTGGGGGTACGTACTCCCCGGTGTCGCAGATCCACTTCTCGGGGACAGTGAAGAGCTGGGCACCTCGATCGAGTCCTTTGCGTAATGTACTCCCACAGCATCATGGCTCCTCCCTCTATGCACTCGCATGGTGTTTCTTTTAGCCTCGGAAGACCACAGGTGATTCCTTAATTTTTTTTCTGTCCGTACTGAACACTATTATTATATTAGAAGAATTACTGAACGTCAATCTTCTAAATTGCTTGTACTAGTTCAAACTTAGCTTGCTTTAGCATTGCTTATTTGTGCCTCATTATTCTAGCTTTCGATTCCTGTCACTAGTTGAAGTTCTAACATCCGGACCGTACTCTGATGTGGAATTACTGAATAACCGATGCCACTTAAAACCATGTGTGGCTTCACATCTGGACTAACCTGCATATATATAGCATAATTATATTGCAAGTGGAAAGGAAGGGGAATATTTAAGATGGAACCAGTACGTTATGGCTGCATATTGGACTAAACTGCATATAGCATAATACAAAAACTGAAGATTTATGATGAAATTCAGGTAAAACCATGTGCTACCATTGATTATAACAATAAGATTCTAGATTAAAATAACAATGCTCCAGTTACTCAAGGTCAATTTAAATTAGTCCACACATTTCTAGCTTCTGCTCCAGCTATAGCATGTGATGGACATCTGCATATTCCGCTATTGAACACCTAATTGCATATTCCAATATTTGTTATGTTTTACAACTTGTAGGTTTATCGAAGGAAAATATGATTGACACACCTTAATGCAAATATGAAGATTGGTTGCCATGTGTAGTCGGTATTCTCTGAAGGTAGAAATAAAAAATCTTGACCATTCACAACTGACCGGGCACTATTGCAGACTATTGAAAAAGGACATTATATGGCACTGGAGTTGGATTTGGCAAACATGTCATCTCATATTATATATGTTCCTTAACTATACTGCTTAGGGTACTTACCTTTATGACAGTTCTGTGATTTTTTTTTGACAGAACAGTTCTATGATTTTGATATTTCAAAACTAAGTAATATTGTTGTTGGGGCTTATTAGGGAGCTGAGAGCGTAGGAATGGGAGTTGGGAGACCGTGGCTTCCTCGGCGATGAGTGGGCGGCAGCGTGCTCGGTGTCTGCTGCTGTCGTACGGTGAACAATGGTAACATTTCCTTCTATTTTCTTTAAGAGTCTGGAAATATTTCATCTCCCTAAGTATAGTGTTGGTAGTACCACTATCACCAATACATAATTCCTCCTTCATTGGAGTACCACTATCCAACATATGAGTATGATACTACAATACATATGTGTTTCACAATACACCCATCACACTAATAGATCTGGTACAACTGAAATGACAGAGTATGCACAACTTTAATTACAACACTTAGTATTCCACACTTTAATTAAATAGATATCAGCCACGGATTGAGACTCTTCAAGCGAAATCTCCAACAAGTCATTGGAGGAAAACTCCACTAGCATGTCATCCGTACTTGGAAGCTTCTCCTCCGTGAGATCAAGGTTGTCATTTGGTTCCACAGGAGCCATGCTTGAACAACCCACTTCTTTAGTAGCCACTGGAGCAACATTGAAATGTGCTTCATATTTTGTTTCCATATTTTGTTTCCTTGTCTTTGCTTTGTTTTGCTTCCTTTAAGGACATTTGGTAGAGGGCTACTAAATGTTTAGGAGTACGACAATCCTTAGCAAAGTGATTAAAAGTGCCACATCTATGACATTTAGTGTCGTTTTGGCCTTAGCATCACCACCTTGCTTATTCTTAGGATTGGACTTTTGCTTTTTGTTGAAATTACGCTTATCAGGCTTGTTCTTTGGGGTCACCAGAATTGGATCCCTTGAACCTATTGTTATTCTTTCTCTTATTCTGCACACTATGTACTTTAGGAAGAGGTGCTGCACCAGTCGGGTGCTTATGATGGTTCTTCATTAGAAGCTCATCATGTTTCTCAGCCTGAGTTAGTGTATGAACAAGTTGGGGATATTGAGTGTAGTTAGAGCAACTCCAACAGTTTGCTATTTTGGAGTTGCCATTTGAGCTCATTTGCCAACTCTTCATTCCAAATGCCAACTCTAAAAATAGGCTTCCTCCAATAGTTTGCTATTTTTGGTTTGGCATTTAAGAAAAGTGGGCTAGGGAGGGAGAGGTAGTTGGTGTATCTCGCGCGATCATTAGCTCAATCAACAGCTTCAAAAACCAATGTTGATTAGCAGCACCATGCAAGACATGACCACGTATTTCCTAGGAGCACTCACGATGATTACAGTAAGCACAAACTCTCAGCAATACCGTGCACACATGAACTTAGCAATACCCCAAAATAAATGGTTCCAAACAAATGGTTCTGTAGTGAAGCACAAATAAATGGTTCTGGAGTGAAGCACTAATAAATGGTTCTGTAGTAAAGCTAAATAAATAGTTGTGAAAATAAATAACTAGAACTAATTGGCCAACATCTTAGCAACAATCTTCTTCTGCATCCCCTCGTACCATTGCTTCTGAAGTGGGTGAGAGAGCTCATGTCCACGGACATGATATCTTTTCCTGAGCTCAGCTTCAGCTTTCTTCAATTTTGCTTGAGCTATTTTTTCTTCAGCTTGAGCTCTTCTGTCTTTAGCTTGAGCTTTTTTTTCTTCCGCCTGAGCTCTTCTTTCTTCCGCCTGAGCTCTTCTTTCTTCAGCTTGAGCTTGAGTATACTGTCGATGTTTCTCAAGCTCAAGTGCAGCCGCGAACTTCTCATCCTTTGCCTTCTCTCTTTCCCTGTCAAAAGCTTCTTTCTTAGTCCACATAGTGTCCATGACATCCATGCAATTGTCGGTAGCTGCCCGCCTTTGAGCTTCTTTTGCCGCCTTCACTCCTCTTGGCCTCTTTCGTTCGTCTGAACCTGGGGCTGCAATATCTCCTGTTTCTCCATTGTTGTTGGTGTCTTCGTTCATCGGATTAGAGCCCTTGGTTGTCTTCTGTTTCTTGTTAGTAGTAGAGACTTTTTTTTGGTTTCTCCTACTCAGCCATCTCAATCATCCAAGACTTCCACTTCTTCTCATCCTTTAACTTCTCCCAACAATGCATTAGAGTGAATGACTTTTTCTTCTCGTGAAGTCCAATATACACGGTGTGTGCTGCAGCCATCTGAGTGAATGACTTTTTCTTCTCGTGAAGTCCAATATACACGGTGTGTGCTGCAGCCATCTGCACATGTCATCATTAAACAATGTTTAGTAATTTGCACTTGTCTTGAATAGTTGCTCCACTTGCATTTCTGTGCTCAACCCTGTCGTGTGCTGAGCAGAACTTGTTGATACAATACTGAATTATCAGCCACCTGTGCATAATCGCACTCTGTGTGCGCACAGCTCAGCTGTGGTTGTCTTGTTCTCATCGAAGAAAAGTTTAATTCTACCCCAAAAACACACACAATTTTGGTTAGCCCCAACAATAGGATCCTTGCTAGTGTTCAACCAAGCTGAACATATAGTCTTATCCTCATCTTTGTCAAATTTTTGGACCTCTTAGAGTATCCCTTCGAACTTCTAGGGGGGACTGTTCCTGGGGATGCCACCACTTCATCATCAGCCTCGGGAAATTGAGATGGATCAACAAAATTTCCTGAGTGTCATGTGTCGTTGGAAAGGTCAAGTCGTCCAACCCAGCTACATCATCAATATCTCCCATGAGGATGCCCGTGTAATATCCAGCTTGTTCTATTTGGACGTATCTACAAATTCAAGGAAAATAATTCATTGACAGTCATGTGATGAATAAAAAAAAAAATAAAGAACTCAGTAAACACTATATGAACATGTACTAGTACTGTATACGTGTGCTAGAAAGACAACATCTCATCTACATGATCAGTAAACATAATATGAACATGTACTAGTACTGTATGCGTGTGCTACAAAGACATCTCACCTACATGGTCAGTAAACACTATATGAACATGATATGTTATTGATAAAAAGTCATATCAACCGGCATGGAGATCAAACCTGTCCCAACACTACAGGCGCCCATGGACATCAAAGACCTACAGCCGACCATGGAGAGCAAAGACCTATACATCAAAACACTACAGCCGGCCGGCCATGGAGAGCAAAGACCTATACATCAAAACACTACAGCCGGCTGGCCATGGAGATCAAAGACCTATACATCAAAACACTATAGCCGGCCTCCATGCAAGTGTCGCCGTAGCCACCCACAAGCCACAAGTCCACAACACTGTTTGTCCTTGTCCCTAGTTTGATCCAAGAGGCAGCAGGAAGCTAGTATCTCTTGCGCGCTGGAAAACCTCGAGTTCGATTGCTACTCTTTTGTCGCCATGCACAAGACACGGAGACCAATTATTTACTGCCCAACTGGAATCCTAGGCCAACTGAATGAATATCGTAGAGTTTACTAGGCCGTGGAGAAAGTCAGACGCCTCCGCGATGAACTGAAACCCTAGCACTTTTAGACGAAGGAGAACCGAGGAAGAGGGAGGGAGTTCTTGGTACCTGAAACCGATGGAACCGATCGCGGCAGGGGCTGGAACCGATGCCGATCGATGTCTTCTAGCTCGGTACGTGCCTAGCTCGGGGCTGAATATTTTCGCGGGGACTATGGCGGCGCGCGGGGAGGGAAAGAAGAGCTACGCGCGGGGAGGGAAAGAACTACCGCGCGGAAGGGGAAGAGTCCGAGCGTGCGACGCACCAACTACCGCGGGGAAAGTCGCGAATGCCAAGTCCCTCGCTGCAAAAATGCGCCGGATTGCCGATCCAATTGCCAACTCCCTCCAAATGCCAAACGAGAATGCCAAACTGTTGGAGGAGGATTTTTGAGCTCTTTGGCAAAATATGCAAATGCCAAACCTAAATAGGGAACTGTTGGAGATGCCGAGCATCTCCAAGAGTGTCCGATTCCGGCTAGATTGGGCCGGAATTGACACGTCGATTGGAGTTTGGGAGAGGGGAGGAGGATGATGCGGGTGGTGACGGCGGCGTGGGGCGGCGGCGGCCGCTGCCGGCCGGGAGAGCGGCGGGCGGCGGCAGGCGGCCTTGGCGCGCGCGAGGGCAGGGGCGGCGGCGGCGGCGGCTCGAGGGGCTGAAGGCAAAGAGATATTTTTATTTTCTTGCTTGTGCCCTAGAGATTACATGCCTCTTGCTTATATAGCCCGACTAGTGGGACTTGTAATCTAAGCAATCTCTATAAGGTTTCCTTATACGACTGGAATACCTTTTACAAGCAATTTTCTATTTTATTATTTCCTAATAAGGGTCTCCCATATAGATGAGATAGCCCCTTTCACACCAAAAATTACCTAAGATAATCCTAACTTAAAGACGGCGAAACTCGAGTCGCATGCGGGAGAGGGAAAGCGGCGGCGGGCCGGCCTCCCCCTGCGCGCGCGCCCCGCCCCCTCCTGGGCCGGCGGCCGTCGCGTTTGGCCCAATTAGCCACTCTCGGGCTGGCCCAATTCTGGATCATGACATTTCCCCACCGTTCGACGAGGCGGCGCGTCCACGTGCCGCCCAACCCACCAGGTGGTGGCGAAAGACACGTCGTCCGGGGAAGCGACAATTCCAGGCCCGAAGTAGAGGACGAGAGGGCCGCACTTGTCGTTGTCGTCGTTGCAGATGTCGGAGTCCCGGTCGGAGAAGGAGAAGTCGAGGTGAAAACCGCCGGGCGTAGGCGCCGAACTTGAAGCTCGGTGGTGGTTGCACGAAGGAACGTTCCGCGCATGCACGATGCATGACGGAGGCACTGAGGGTGCCCGACGGCTCGAGCATCTGGCGAGTCGCTGGTGGAGACGTGTAGGTGTAAGTTGCCGGCACATTCACCTTTGCATGGAGTTGCCTGCAGTAGACGTGTCGAACTGATGTAGGCGGCGACGAGGTGAAGTCAAGGAGGCAGCCGTAGAGGAGATCGTTGGGTGTGCTGACGGGGGGTCCCAGCTGCCTCTCCTTTGTCCACGGGGCGCCGACCGTGATGTTGTCGATGCGGAAGAAGACTTCGCCGTTGTTGTCAAAGAGGAGGACGGTGGCACCCTCGATCCGATCGTCGGGGCGCGCCTGGAGAAGAAGGACGCTTGCCGGGAACGCCTACTCCTCCCGAAGGCGATTGGGGAGGTGGAAGCCCACTGCTACGCCGTGCAGTGGAATGTTCTCCCCCAGCAGGAAGTCCTGGAGAAGCTCTGAAGCAGCGGGGATGTAGTAGCGGTGGAAGTACCTCACAATGCCGTAGCGGAGGCTCCATTCTCGTGCGATTGATCCCAGCTTCGATGGCGCCGGAGATGATCCCGAGCTCCTTGTTTGTAGTTGTGCCCACTTGCGGCTCGGTGATCATGTTGCTTCTTTGTCGGCCCTCGATGTCTTCCATGGCAACAAAGAAGACGCCGCCCCGGCATGCGGTCACACAGGGCAGCCGCTATGTCGCCGTCGAGGCCACCCGGGTACTCGCGGCGGTCGGCCGCGACGACGCCGGTGTCGGCATCCTTGTTGGCGTCGTCGGCTCATCGTCGTTGTAGCGGCGGGCAAGGTCAATGGCCTCCTCCAACGAACGCGGCTCGAACCATTCGAGCGTGTTGCGGCATCTCTCGTAGGCCTTCCACGAAGAGTCGGACATGGTGGCGCCCCCCTCGAGTTCCATGCATAGTGCATAGTTCTCGGGCGTCGATGTAGTCGCTCGGCTTTGCCTCCTCGGGAAGGCGGCGCGTGCTCCCCGGGTGTCAAGGTAGGTGGGCGGTCCGAAGTGATGGCGTAGGCGGTGAGTGAACTCGTCCCTACTTGATCGGAGAGTTCATCTTGGACGAGATCCATGTACCCGGGATCGCAAAGCAATGCCAATGAGGTGGAAAGCGGCGTAACTCACGTGAGTCGGCCGGGGCGATCTCGAGTTAAGCTGGAAGAAGAGTTCCGACCTTGCGGCCGGAGGTCCGGGTCGTCGGTGCCGTCGTACTCCTGGACTTGCGGGACGCGCGTGACGTAGCGAGGGGGTATGTGATGCCGCGGGTGGCACCTCGCCCTGGCGCCGCGGGTGGCGCGATCGGGACGCCGCGGTGGCGCCTGGGGTAGGGGCAGGGTCGCCGCGGTTGGCACCGTCTCTGCCGGGGCGTCCTGCACGGTTGCAGGTGTCGGTGGAGAGGAGGGGGCAGCCGGTGCTGCGGTGTCGTTGAGGGTGACGTCGATGACGGCCGAGCGTCACCAAAGAACACCATCATCTTCCTCCACCGGAGGATAGCGGGGTCGGAGCCGTCGACGGAATCCGCGGCAGCCGGGGGGCGGCTAGGGGTAGAGGCGGCCGACCCGTGCCACGCGGCGGCGGCAGCCACCGGGCTGTCCTCCGGCGTGGTCGCCGTGCGTGCGGGGTCCTGACGTGATGAAGACGTACTCCATCCGGCGTAGGCGAAGTCTCGATGTCATCGGCGCCCGGCGATCCGAGCGCCATGGACGCCGAGGAGCGCCTTTAGCGCTGCGTTGAACTCCTTGATCTCGGAAGCCATGGGTGGTGGGAATCATCCCGGTCTCCGGATACCACCGCCGATTCGGCTAGATTGAGCCGGAATTGACACGTCGATTGAGTTTGGGAGAGGGGAGGAGGATGATGCGGTGGTGACGGCGGCGGGGGCGGCCGCGCCGGCGGGAAGGCGCGGCGGCGGCAAAGAAGATGCGCGCGCGGCGAGCGCAAGGCCGGGGGCGGCGGCGGCTCGAGGGGCTGAAGGCAAAGAGATATTTTTATTTTCTTGCTTGTGCCCTAGAGATTACTTGCCTCTTGCTTATATAGCCCGACTAGTGGGACTTGTAATCTAAGCAATCTCTATAAGGTTTCCTTATACGACTGGAATAACTTTTACAAGCAATTTCCTATTTTATTATTTCCTAATAAGGGTCTCCCTTATAGATGAGATAGCCCCTTTCACACCAAAAATTACCTAAGATAATCCTAACTTAAAGACGGCGAACTCGAGTCGTGCGGGGAGAGGGAAAGCGGGCGGCGGGGGCCGGCCTCCCCCAAGGCGCGCGCCCCCTCCCCCTGGCCGGCGGCCGTCGCGTTTGGCCCAATTAGCCACTCTCGGGCTGGCCCAATTCGGATCATGACAAAGAGCTTTGGTAAAAATGGTTTGGCAAATTCTCTATTTGCCAAATGTGAAATGCAAATGTCAAGTCCAAAAAAAAAGCCTTCCTCCAATAGTTTTGGCAATTTGGGCTTTGCAATTGAAAAAGTGTGGCCAGGAAGGAGAGAGTCGTTGGGCCTTCCTCGTAGCGACGGCCAGAGACAGATGTGTGCCAAAAATAGAAACCCGGGAGAGAATGCCATAGGGCCAATCACGTTCAAAAATGTGCATGGAGCTCCAAATGCCAAAGATCACTAATTTGCCAAATGCAATCGCAAAAACTGTTGGAGGGTGGTTTTTAGCTTTTGGTAAATTTTGCAAATGCCAAACCCAATTGCGAACTCTTGGAGATGCTCTTACTAGCCTGATCATCGCTATTGGAAGACTCGATCCGCGAGAAGCATAGTAGAAAGAGTTTTCTCTATCTTATCACGATCCGTTGGTTCTTTCTCACAAAATTTCAACTTAGAGCAAATCTTATGAACAACATGATTATAATCTACAATGGACTTGAAATCCTGCAAACACAAATGGTTATAATCTACTTTGCGCGGCCCAGCCGGGCGCCAACCGCGCCAACCCGATCTCCTCCCTTGTGCCACAGCAAGGCCCAGCAAGCAGAAGCATGCACCGCCGTCCCAACCCTACTCGCATGCTAGCCCAGTATAAAGTAGGGAATGGTTAGGGAACCGCCGCCGTTACTGCACTACATCACGTGAATCTGCCGCCACTATTGCACTACATCACGTGAATCGCCACCTCGCCACGCTAATCCCAGCCGCCTGCCGCCTCCCCTCTGAGATCCACCCCCGCAGCCATCCTTCTACCACCGAAGGTCAAGCCCGACGCAGATTAGGGGACGGGACTGCCACCGGCCCCCGTACCTTGGTCGCCATCGACGAGGCCGGGCCGGCGACTCCCCACCCTCTCCGGCCATCGCTCAAGCGGGAGGAGGGCCGTGCCTCCCCGGAAGGAGAAGCCAGTCCCCCTCTATGGTTTGCATCGCCGCCGGTCCGGTCTTTGGAGCTCGAGTTACCATAGCCGCTTCTCCCGTGAGCGTACGATGACGTTTGCGAGGCTCGGCGACCATATTTTTTGGGGCGGGCTTCTTTGGCGCGCCATCTTTTATTCTCTTGGACACATGTCCAATTTTTTTTATCTCATGCGCATTGGCATGGACGTGTACTTATTTTCTTTAAATACCCCATATCTCTTCTCTTGTTGACATGTGATAAATATTCGAAGGTCTTAAATTTTGAACAAGATTTTGTTTCTTTTTGGTGGATGGCGATTGATGCATGTTGTGCGCAATTCTTAATGTAAGAATTGGCTTATTTGGTGGGTGCGCGTGAATTTCGATCTTAGGTGCATGAAACTTCCTCAACATTGATCGCAAAGTTTGACAAAACTCAATACAAAAATAAATAGCTATTTGTGGATGTACATAATTCTAATTTGGGCTTTGGTAGGAACTTCATCTAAATTGACCATAGAGCATGCTTGAGTGAAGTTTTGAAATAAAATTCAAGTCTTATTGCAAGAGAGAATAAAAGTCAAGTCGCCCTACTATATCTCCGGGGTGCAATTAATAAGATAAAATGAGTTCCCTATTTAGCGTTGCTCATCAAAGCTTAGGGTCTTAGTAAGGAATAAAATTTATGCCAATTGATTCATACATTCAAGAGAGGTGGAGATTAGCCATGCGTAAATTTTAAACAATTTTGGTATAATTTGGCATTTGTAGAGAGAGATGGGGAAGGCGAGGAGAAGGTTTATGAACTCACATCGTGCGCGCTTGCCTCCCCACACTTGTTCTTTGTACACAATAATTCAAGAGACAAATAAAAGAACAAGTGTGCACATAATAAAAATAGCAAACTCTTTATTGATCGGCATACAATCATAACAAGGAAATACAAGAAAAGTGAAAAGAATGTAAACTATGCCCGATTATTTGGGAGAGGATTTGTCTAGCGTTCTTTTAACTAGGCACGTAGGTGACACCGGCTGCTTTTTTTGCTAATTTAGCTACTTTGTTGTTGAACCTAAAAGTTTCAATTTCTGCGTCATCTTGTAGGTTGCTTATCTTTCTTCTAATAGCGTCTAGTTCATCTTGGGTGAGCCACTACAATTCTACCAAAGGCCCCATATTTTGCTAAAAGTGAGTCCGGTGTCCGCTCAACTTCATCGTCACTACCGAATTTGTATTCGGGCTAGAGGCTGGAGGAGGGGTAGTTAGGGATCGTTTCTCGGGGTGGTGGTTGGGATTCCTTTGAATGGCGCATCAGCCCTTTTCCGTATCCTCCTTCGGGCTTCTTGAACCCAAAGACCGTGAGTTTGAGCTATTTGAGGAACTAGAGTGTGGCAATGGCGAATTGTATGGGTGTTGCCTAGGTGGTGTGGTGTGATTCATGGTTTTCCCACCGTGGGATTTTTGGCTCGTGGTCGCCTCGAGAGCAAAAGAGGTCATTGGTGTTGATAGAACGCCGAGACATGGCGTGAATGCTGGGTTTCTTTGGGGATAGGAGGAAAGAATATGGTGCAAGGTGTTGCTAGGGAGTGTGCACGGATTTTATAGCAACACCGAGTGAATGTAAACCGAACACCTATTGAGCGGGGTTGGAGGAACTGTGACTAAGCGCGCCGAACAAGATGGGCTTGGGAGGTCACCCCGCCACGGCCGGCGCCGGCTGGGGCGGCGGTCGCCGCCAGGCGCCCCCCGGGTGCCGCTAATCCTATCTTGTCTCTAATCTTATCCTCGTGCTTTTAAACCATGGTGCTTTTATTTATTTATTTTTATTCATGACAGTGTGACGAAAGAAAGAAAAGAAGTTTATTTCTTTTGTATATCTTAGAAATAATAAGAGTAAACAAATGTAATTAAAATCCAAAATTAAAAAGTTTCAAAGCTAACTAAATTTATTTCTTCTATGGTTTTATTTATTTCATGAGAAGGTTCATAATAAACTTTTAACCTTTGGCCATTTACCTTTGAGATGTTACCTTCGGCTGCCTCGAATGGTGATAGCTCCGTGTGGTGCAACGCCAACGACGGTGTATGGTCCCATCCACTTTCTTCAAAGTTTTCCTCCGCCGAATAATTTTACTCGAGAATTAAAAAGTAGTACCTTATCTCCTTCTTGGAATGTTTTGTGCCGGGATTCGGGCGGTCGTGCCATCTCTTTGTTCTTTCCTTATAAATTCTAGCACTGTGGTATGCCTTCTCACGCCATTCCTCTAGCTCGGTAAGTTGTTTTTGTCTATTCTGTCCGGCTAGCTTGAGGTCCATGTTCCAGTTTTTGATTGCCCAAGAAGCTCGATGTTCGAGCTCTACCGGCAAATGGCAGCTTTTTCCCATAGACCATCCGAATGGTGTCATGCCAATGGGGGTCTTGTAAGCTGTCCTGTATGCCCATAGTGCATCGTAGCTTGTCATTCCACCCTTTTCCCATTGCATTGACTGTTTTCTACAAGATGTTCTTGATCCGCTTGTTCGAGGTTTCATCTTGGCCACTTGTTTGTGGGTGGTATGGTGTAGCGATGTTGTGCTTGGATCCTAGCTCCATCAAAATTTTTCTAAAACCTTATCGGTGAAGTGGGATCCTCCGTCACTTACCACCATCCTTGGGGTTCCGAAGCGTGGAAATATAATCTCGTGGAACATTTTTCTTGCATGCTTGGAATCAGCGGCTCGGCATGGTAGTGCTTCCACCCATTTGGATACATAGTCGACAAAGAATGAGGATGTATTCACTATCGTGGGACTTTGGCAAAGGTCCCATGAAGTCAATACCCCGCACATCGAAGACTTCGATAAGTTGTAGTGGAGGGGCATGGCATTTCGTGAGGTGATGCCTCCTTGCACCGGCACTTGTGACACCTTCTCGATGAACTCCTTAGTGTCTTGATACATGCTTGGCCGTAGAATCCGACTGCCAGATTTTAGCTTGTGTGCGGAACACGCCATAGTGACCTCCGTATGGCTTTGCGTGGCATTTCTCAATGATTTCTTGTCCCTCTTTGGTGGGCACACACCTTCTCAACATTCCATCAGAACATACCCTGTAGAGGTACGGATCGTCCCATAGGTGGCGTCGGCTTTCTGCTTTCAACTTCTGGCGGGATTCGCCAGGTGGTACATAACCTGAAACCATGAAATTCACAATGTCTGCATACCATGGGGTTATGTCCTCCACCTTTAGGAGCATGTCGTCGCGTAAGAAGTCATTGATAGGCAGTTCCTGCGTGTTAGTGAATTGCAAGCGACAAATGATCCGCAAGAAAGTGTTCTCTACTCCTTTCTTATCTTTAATTTCTAAGTCAAATTCTTGGAGTAAGAGAATCCATCTAATTAATCTGGGTTTAGCATCTTTCTTAGTGAGCAAGTATTTCAATGCAAAGATGATCAAGTGTACACAATCACTTTTGATCCCACTAAGTAAGATCTAAACTTATCAATAGCAAACACAACAGCTAGGAGCTCTTTTTTAGTTGTGGCATAATTCAATTGAGCTCCAGTTAGTGTTTTACTAGCATAGGCGATTGCATGATGCTTTTTATCTTTGGTTTGGCCAAGGACCGCACCAACTGCGTAATCACTAGCATCACACATGATCTCAAAAGGCAGCGACCAATCTAGTGGTTGAATGATTGGTGCTGAGATGAGTGCTTCCTTAATGGTAAGGAAAGCTTTCATGCACTCATCGGTGAACTCAAAAGGGACATCCTTAGCTAACGTGCTTGTCAACGGGGTCTAGAGGTTTGTGAGAAATCTTTTATGAACCGCCTATAAAAAAATCTGCGTGGGCCTAGAAAGCTACGGATTCCTTCTACGCTCACGAGGAGGTAACTTTTCGATCACTTCAATTTTTGCTTTATCTACTTCAATCCCCCTCTCGGACACTAGGTGACCGAGAACAATGCCCTCTTGGACCATGAAGTGGCACTTTTCCCAATTGAGTACTAGGTCCTTTTCTTGGCATCTTTGCAAGACTCTATCTAGATTCTCTAGACAACTTTCAAAAGTCTTTCCACAGACGGAAAAATCGTCCATGAAAACTTCCATGATTTCCTCGATCATGTCTGAGAATATAGACATCATACACCTTTGAAAAGATGCGGGTGCATTACACAACCCGAAAGACATTCTACGGTAGGTGTATGTTCCATATGGGCATCAGGGTGGATGGGAATTTGATGATAACCACAATATCCATCTAGGAAACAAAAGAAAGAGTGTTTCGCTAACCGCTCCAACTTTTCATCAATAAGTGGGAGTGGGAAGTGATCTTTCTTTGTGGCAGCATTTAATTTCCGGTAGTCTATGCACATTCTCCATCCTGTGATTCATACGCTGTGGGTGGATGGGAATTTGATGATAACCAGAATATCCATCTAGAAAACAAAAGAAAGAGTGTTTCACTAACCGCTCCAACATTTCATCAATAAATGGGAGTGGGAAGTGATCTTTCTTTAATGGCAGCATTTAATTTCCGTAGTCTATGCACATTCTCCATCCCGTGACGGTACGCTATGGAATCAATTCGTTTTTAGCGTTTTTAATTACCGTCATGCCTCCCTTCTTAGGCACTACTTGGACGGGACTAACCCCAAATTACTGTGGTGGTACGAGATATATTATCCCGACGTGAAGGAGTTTAAGAACTTCTTTCTTCACGACTTCTCTCATTTCATTATTAAGCCGGCGTTGGGGTTCACGTGAGGGTGTTTTATCCGGGTCAACAGAATGCGATGAGAGCAAATCATTGGGCTAATTCCCTTCAAATTATGTAAAGGAATACCCGAAGACTGTTCTATGTTTTTCTAAGATTCTTATAAGTTTTGATGACTCCTCGTCGGTAAATTTATCATTGATAATTACAGGAGCATTTTTATCATTGTTTAGGAAAACATAGCGTAGTCCTTCGGGAAGGGTTTTTAGCTCAATGGGAGGTGGTGTCATTTCTTCTTCTTTAGGGAGATCGATAAAATCATCTATCTCATTGATTTCTTCAATGAAGAATTTAGAGTCCTTTTCTAAAGATTCTTCAGGGGTTTCAAAGGGTATTGTTGACACTACCTCGACGGGCATGCATTTGGACAGAGGTTCCACTATTGAATTTTTAGTTTGAGTTACGGGTAGTGTGAAAGTGTCTCGTCCTAACTGTACATCTAAGTCCCCTGTTTTTGGTGGGTTATTGAACAGTCTTTCTAGGGGATGCCCGATTAAGATATCAAACTCATCTATGTCAAAAATATGAAAAATCTAGACTGAGTTCAATATCATTAGGATGAAAAGTAACGTTATGTATTAACCCCAACCCTGCGATAACAAATCGTGTATCATGTCCGAGGGTTTTAATTGTAGGCCACCATTGTTGATTGTAAAAAATGGGTTAAAGCAAAAGAATAGGACATTATATTAATGCCTACAAAGTGGAGTTGTATTGTACATTTTCCCGCATTCCTCGTATGTTACAATGTAAGGGAAATGAAGGGGTGCGAATCCGAATTTCTTCTATTAGTCGACACACTTTCATTAGCCCATTCATTACTCATTAATGTAGTTAACTCCCTAATTGATTCTTGCAAGGATTCTTTGCTTAATGATTCTTTAGGGGTTAGTGGAACTGGGGTCTCTTCACAGATTCATAATTTGAGGTGTTTCCATAATCGTCAAGAAATACGCCTCTATGTGTGGGAGGTCTCCCAAAAAGGGTTCCTCCACAGGTTCGGGGAAAGGTTTCTCTAATGGTTTAGGAGGTTCAAAGAGGTTCGGCCTTAGCCGAAGAAACGTCTTTTGAGATAGACTTGCATTGTACAAGGATAGGTTCAAAAGGAGGAGTGTTTTCTAGGATCTTATCTAAAAGAGCTTCTCCTTCTACAGGTTTATGTGAAAATGAACCGCCTGCACCCGAGTCTAGGAATCTGAGAGATTCCTTATTTAATCCCGACCAGAAATGTTGTAATAAAACATGTCGGGATAAAGACAAAACGGGACCGTAGTTTGTCAATGTTATAAATCTATCCTGTGTCTGCTCCTATCTCTTCCTTCTCCCTTTGCTGGAATGAGAGGATTTCGCTACGAAGGGCAACAATTTCGGTGAGAGGGAAAAAAGCTAGGCAGAATTTTGCCTGCAATTCCTCCCAATCTCCATCTACTTTTCCTACATTGTGATCGTACCATTGTATCGCTCTCCCGGTAAGCGAGAAAGGAAACAATTTCCATTTCAAATATTCGTGTGGTACGCCTTCAAAATGGAGGCAACCACAAAGTTGTTCAAATCCCCGCAAATGGTGATAGGGATTTTCTCTTTCGAAACCAGAGAAGGGTTGTTCCCGAACCATGGCTAAAAAGCCTGGGCGAAGCTCAAATCTCGGCTATGATTGGCTTCAAGAAGATGGGCGTTCTAAGAGCTCGCCCTTTGGAGCGCATAATCTAGAAATGGTGGGTTGCTCCATGAAAGAAAAATGAAAAAGAATGGCGAGGGGTAGGGCTCACATCGATATACTAGGTTTCACAAACTTTAACGACAACAAGCATTACCAAGAACGGCGCCATTTAAATGCTTGTTGGTATTTCTTAGCATAAGCGAAGAAGTCCGCAGCGCACGTAAAGTACGGTTGTAGCACTTCACCTAGAAGTATTCTAGGTATCGAATTTCCATAGGGAACGGGCGCTAAGTTTGTTCTCCCTAGCTATCAAGGGTCAAGCATAGGGAGGTGATCTTGGAAGTGATGTGTTCCTTCAAAGACTTAGACTAAGTCGCCTACTCTTTCTATTAAGCGAGTGTTACTTCGGCACCGGATTGCACTTGGTCTGCCAAGCGATGCCGGGTCTACGGCTCTACTCCGCAACCGGACGTGGAGGAATACAGTGGGCGAATAGGACTGTCACCACCTATCCCCTACCTCACTACCGTGGATTGCGCAGCAAACGAGGGTGATTTATAACTTAGACACCATGTCTACGTTACTTGTCACTACTCTAGCGTTGGCCAGGAGATCCCGTCTTCATCAGGGGTCCTCTACTAGAGTATTTACCACAAAGGCAAACAACGATCCCGTAATTCTCGACAAAATAAATGATAGCGTGGAACTTAAGAATGATAATGAAGGTAAGACACGAATATCTTTCACCAAGCCGAAAGATTACCCGCAGAGGTACAAGGTATGGAGGCCGGAGCCGACAGGTCCGGCACTCCGACAGCCGGATGGGCGTCGCAAATCCTTACGCCGCACACGACCGCGGGGTCGCTACTCCTCTCTCTCTTGCTCTCTACCTTTCACTCTCTCACTCCCTCTGAAAGTGTCTTGGCACTCTAAACCACCCTATATGTGAGACTTTGGAGTGTATTCCCTAAGGAATGTATATGAGATGATCCTTATGGAGGGGTTGAGCCTCCTTTATACACAAGTGAAAGTGCTTTTGGCGGGAACTTTAGGCGCGAAACCCGACGAAAAACACCATCATGCACCGCCTCTACTCCTCCGGGTTCGGGGTCAAAGACAAGGCGTGGCGGGGATTGGGCACCGGGCCACGGCGGCCGCCACGCCGGGGCGGCCGGCCCCGTGTTTGCCCCGCCTGGTGCCGTGCCTTCGCGTGGGGTGGTGGCCCACTCTAGGTCGCCCTTTTGGAGGTGTTTTGGTCCACTTCGTTCTGATTTTGGCCTGGTCACGTTCCCTTTGGTAAAGCGCATTCTTTGAGTTGTGTTTTCACTCTTTCTTTGGCGTGCTATCACCTGTTTCCGTGTTTGTCCCTGCAAAACAAATATTCTACGAATACAAGTGGAACTAGGTGAGTAGTAAATGTTTATTTAGCATAAGTGTGTTTTATCTCTTAATTAGAGCTAAGTTGGCGGTATAAGATGTGTGATAGTGTCCGCCAACAGTTGCTAATGGCATCGTCGTCGAAGGGGACGCAGATGCGACGAGCGTGGTAGAAGATCATGAAGACAATGTGAAGAACAAGTGTCGCCGAGGGAATGTACGGCGTTGGAGGCATGGTTGCTACCTTGTCCTTGCGCTTTCCAACTCCGACGAGCAAACTCCGGTCACCGGCAGCCACCAACAGGGACAACCTCCTTCACGAACAACAACTGCTCCCGGCCTTTGTTTTCTTGCCCAGTGGAGAACAACGCTGATAACATGTTAAGTGTAATAGGAACAGTGCTAATGAAGTAGGAAGATGTGATTAGTCTTTATTAGTGATGACACTGTTACACTCATATATATTGCCCTTTTGAAGTTAGGATCATGGTTTGAGAAATAAAAAGCACGACAAAGGTTCGAAATAGGTGTGTTTAGTAAAGTGTGTAAGTTACAAATGGTTGGTAAAAACAATAGAGAAGGAATGGTCAGGCATCTTGATAACAATTAAAATTATTAAAGAAGGCTTTAATTTAAAAGGAAAGTGAATTGTTGTGAACAAAAAGGTAACTGTTGTGAATAAATCACATATATTTTGGTGCGTTGAAGATATTATTCAATTTGTTATTATGTTTCACATAAATGAAGAACGAAAACATTAAAAGTGACATACATAAGTGAAGGAAAAACATTTGAACAAAAGAAGCATTTGTTCTAAGCTTATTTCAAAAGAAGATTACACAAAATGGAAAATGGTAAACTACATAAAGGCTACGGAAAGAACCTTCTCTTTGGTTTCTTTTTAGATGCACTGTTGTCGTCTTCATTGGAGATGATGATAGGCACATTGAGTGTTGGGCCCTGAACTTCATTGGAGCCATGACCTTCATCTTCAATGTCAGTAGATGATGGTGGAGATACTTCAGGAGTAAGCGGCTCTTCATCAGTACTATCGCCATAAGGATTGTCCTCAATCCTTTTGGGCTTCTTGTTCAACTTACTAATGGGCGAGAGATGAGGAAGTTTTTGTTTCGATGCAATAGTAAGGCTTCTTATTGACCTCAATGCGTAAAGGAGTTGGAAGCTCTGTAAGTGGTGCAGAGATTGGAATATTTTGAGGGCGTCGTATCCTCGTGTCGATGTTGATATAACGCCTCACGATTGCGATAGTAATCTATCTCAGCTTTGGAATCCAAACCGGGGGCTTGGGCATAGTGAATATGTTTGGATGGAAGGATTAAAGACACATGGGAAAATGTTGGAACGAGTAAGGATAAGTCCTTTAGGTGCTTAGGTGTGGGATATTTGAAAGGAAAATGGAAAAGTGATTGAATGAGCATGGCTTGGACAAGATGAATGTGAGTTATTTATAGACGTAAGGTGTTGAAGAGAGCAAGGCTTGGTCGTGAGCAACTCATGCCGGAAAGGAGAGATAGATGAGAGGATGGGAAAAATGGCTTGGTCTAGACAGGAAGGTGTTGAAGAGAGCAAGGCTTGGTCGTGAGCAATTCATGCCGGAAAGGAGAGATAGATGAGAGGATGGGAAAAAATGGCTTTGTCAATCCTATAGGCTCGTGGGTGATATATTTAAAGATAGTGGTGAAATGGGCAAAGGCATTTGCATGTAGGGAAGGAGAGGTAGAGGAGAGGTATTAACAATAGATAGAGTGCTTGGTCGTGACTTGATTGTGTAAAGGTGGAAGGTCCTATAGAAGATAAGTCAAGCTGAGTAGAATTTGCTATAAATTGGACACTAGACGAGTGATTGGTGAAAAAATACAAAAGGCAAGAAGGCATGAAGGGGACAAAGACGACAACCGACAAGGAATCTGTCGAAGCTACAAGTAAACGTGAAGTGGGCAGCAACGTCGAAAAGCAAAGAAAGGCTATAGCTTGCACGCAGCCCTTGTATTTTGTTTTGATAATGAGGTTTGTGATGAGTATACTAACTAAGAAAGATGAATTAAAGAGGTGGGTGGAGATCATGGCAACAAATATTTATGAGGATGTATGCCGGGTGGATGGAGAATTACCAGAACTATTGGCACAGAATGGGTCAAGAGAGGTTGAAATAACAAAGGTGAGTTATGATCGACAAAGGCTGAAGTATATAGGAGTATGTGCCTCTACCCCTTTCTCTTCTTATCGGGCTCCTAATGCTTAAGCTCCTAATGCGTTCTTAGCTAGGCACATATGTAACTCCAAATTGCCTCTGCCAACTTACCCCGTTGTTGAATCTAAACGTCTCGATTTCAGTGTCTTCCCTCAGAGGTTACTAATTTTCTTTTTAATAGTGTCCAGTTTATCATGGGTGAGCCAGTATAAGTTTCTTAGAGCCTCATATTTTAGTACCAGTGAATTTGGTGACTGTTCCACTTCTTCGTCACTGCTGTAGTATTCATCTGGACTAGAACTATGAGGTGGGGTAGTGAGTTGTCTGCCTTCGGGTAGAGGCGGTTGGGATTCCTTTGAGCGGCGCACGCCCCTTCCCGTAGCCCCTTCGGGCTTCGAACCCGAAAACAGTGTAAGAGTTTGAACTATTTGCGTAGCTGGTATGTGCGGTCTGTGGAGGATTGTATGGATGTTGTCTTTTGCACATTTTGTTTAAAAGATTTTCTAGTATGAGATTTTGCCGGCGTGGGAGTTTCTCGAGCACAAGAGATTTTTGGTTTTTCGACGGAGTTTTGTTGAGACATGGCGTGGTTGTTTCTTGGAGCAAGAAAAAAAAAAAAGAAAAAGGTTGGGGCAATTTGGTACGGACGAACATTTATAGCAAGAACGGACGAACGCCAAAACCCAACACCCGTGTTGCGGGGTTGGAGGCACCGCGATCGGGAGTACCGATCGAGATGGCCTTGGGGGGCTATCACGCCACGGCGGCGCCACCATGGGGGCGGTCGCTGCCGGGCGCAGCCCCGGCGCTGTCCGGTCCTATTTCCCGTCCTTCTTATCCCCGGCAGGGCGACGCCAACGCTGCTGGATCGTGTGATCGACATCCAGTAGGTGGTGGCGGCAGGCGACAGACCATGGGTCGAATGTGCCGCCCTCCAGAGTAGGCATCCAATGCAAGCACTGTGACAACTCATTTGTAATGCGAAATAATTTGAGCATCATCTTCATAATGAACATAAAGTTAAAACTTTCCACTATGTGCACCAAACCTCCAGCATTGTTTGCATGCCGCTTTTCTTTATAACAAAAACAACACTGGTAGAATAGCATCCCACATTGACTCAATACGAAGTAATGTATTAAAGTGAGACCCCCATCTAGTGTCTCCTTGTCATGGGGGCGCCATAGGGCACAATCACCATGCACCGCATCAGCAGGAAAGGAAGACGCGGTCACTATGCAACCTACACCAGCTGGAAAGGCGACCGCCTTATCTTCATCACAATGTGTGGAGGGCGTCATGATGGAAGAAAATGTGTGGAGGGCTTCTTGTCATCTGGACGATGGTGCTCGTACGTGGTTCCTCCAAGTCTAGGATGAGGGCACCCCATCATGGCCCCGCTTCACCAAGCTGCTGCACCTACACTTCAGATCGCCTCCACGCGTCAACCCGCCACCTCAGGTGTTCCCTACTACCAAAGACACTTCACACATCTTTGCTGATTTGTTCATCCAGCTAGATCATCTAAAGGCATCGCTCACGGCGAAGGAGGATCGTGAATGGCGGGCGGCAGTACACCTACAGTCAGCAGCACGGGGCCTCCTGACACTCCGGCGGATGCAGTCTCTCCATAGGGAGAGTTGTCTGCCTATTATTTCTAGGGCCATCATGCGCCCATCAATGGAAGAGTAGGCAGTCGTGCGCTTGCAAGCCGCAGGGCGAGGTTTCCTTGCCCACAAGATGGTGCGGAAAGATTGCATGCTGATCAGCTCGTCGCTGCACCACCTCACAACATGCGAGTTCAGCCACCTGGTCTCATCTATACATTTTGCACCTCCCGCACGACCAATGATGGTTGTCTCCTTCTTCATTCTGGCACCTGCCTTAGTTCTGGACAACTCCAGCATAGGTGCAGGCTGGTATATCCTCCACCCGACATTCGACATGAAGCCAACGATTTAGCTTTTTCCATGGGATCCAGGAGGACATAGTGGTAGTTTACATTTATTTCATATTTTAGTTCCAAATTTATTTCCCATTTTCGTCTTAAGTAACAGAGGTAAGCCGAGATGTAAAAGGCTTAACCTTAAGTCGTGTCAGGTAGGTCTATGGCAGCTCATGGGCACGTTGCTTCGAAGGGGGGAGAAGTGTCATGGGGGCGCCGTAGGGCGCGGTCACCATGCAACCCGCACCAGGAAATCGACCGCATGCAGGAGGAGCGGACTTCTAGTGGCTAGGAGGGAACTTACTGCACTTCGCTATTTTGGTACTTTGCTTGAATTAAGGAGAGCCTCTACGGCCGTTGACCATATATTCTGTAATAACGAGACTTGAGAATTAACAAGGATCAACATTCCCTAATCTCCCTCTATCAATGGTTCTCGGACGCCTAGGTCCGCTACCCTAGAATTACTGGGCGCTGAGGGGTATAACCTCGCCCCATCCTACCCATGGACAGGAGGACCATGACACTCCTGGTCGAACCAAGCTAGTCATTTGATTCTGACCTCTCCCCGAAAGTATCGTCTCCACTGTTCAATCTATCTAAAATATTATCATGATGCTTCTCAATTAAGAAATACTTCCTTTTGTAGGAGGCACCCACATTGGTTACAACTAGATTGACATAGTAAAAAAAAATCCTTAATGCCTACACAACATTCATTGACAACAACCACTACCAATTGCAACCTGTGTGCAAAACAATGAATATAAAATGCATATGGAATGTCATCACAAATTTGTTTTTCAAACCATTAAATTCACCTCTAATATTGATGTTCCATCCCTTGTCCTCCGATCCTAGCAATTGGTAGCTTATATGAATACCCAACATCTCAACAAAAGCCTTGTTTAGTGCCTCCGATGATGCTTCCTTAACATGCTTTGGACCCAAAATCTCTCTACAATATTTCCTTGCTATTTACAAATCTGCATATCAAATAAAAATAGTGTTGATTATTTTATGCAACAAATAATCTGATATTAGGAAAAGAGACAAATTAATTACTTATTACCTTACAACCACAACCATTTGCTCTCGATTGAGATATGACGTGATTTAACTACAAGGACAGAGAAATGACGACCCCCCATCTCTCCCATAATAACTTTAGTAACCTCCTATGCATAAGCTTTCACAAGGTCCTTTTGGATTTCTGGAGAAAGCATTTGAGCATTTTCCTGACACAACTCATCAAATGCAATCCTCACATCTTCATTCTTCTCTTTATATGAATCAATCATCTCTAGATAATTGCCCTTTTTTTTAATGATGATGAAGATTCATCGTGTCCCACGAAAAGAAAGTCCTTGCTTAATGAGATATTTGTACTCCCTCCATTCCAAATTATAGTTCACTTGGCATTTCTAAATTCATTTCTTTTACTATGTATTTAGGCATAGTGTATAACTAGGTGCATAGCAAAATCAATGTATCCGAAAAGCCAAAGTGAACTACAATTTGGAACAGAGGGAGTGGAATCTAAAGCAAAGAGTCACACAAGTTTTAAAATTTTTGGAGCTTATGATCTACACCGGCTCTTTGATTCTTAAAATCGCACATGCATTTCTTACATTACCGTGGTGACTATCAACAAGTACCAACATATGTTTAGGGGAGGGCCTTATAAGCATTCTTCCAAGTATTGAATCCTAACTTTGTGAAAGCATTATGCCCAAACTGATCAAAGGGTTGTTCCTTAAAAAGAAAGAAATAAAAGCAAAAGGTGGCATTTTTGTGCACGTTGTATTCTAACCAATCATATTTCATAAACCATGATTCAAAAAAAGATCTATATTCATTTGGTCCACAAAGGGTACGAGGAAAAATATGGCCTTTAAGTTGTGTTGGACCCTTCAACAAATAAGCTCGCTTCACCGATCTCTAATGTTGGGATAAAATCTTTTCAATGGGAATATGAAGCCCGGATCATAAATAATATATTCTTGGTTGAACTCTGTAATTATATCATGACCTTCATCTAATTGTATACTTTGTGCTTGCGGTGTAACTAAATTTGATCTTCTTGTATAGGCTCTTCAATTTCATTGCCATCTCCCCTTTCTTCGTGGCTCTTGAATTTCATCGCCCCTCCCCGATCTCTGTAGCATTGGTCTGTTCTTGCCTAGAAATCGACTAAAAAAATCTCTTTATGCTTACAACCGAAAACATTGAATGGAAGATATATTACAATGTGCAAGTAGGGTTAAATTAATAGATTGTACGATTTAACGATTCCGTAAATAATCTAACTCTCAACTTTTTTTCCCAATCTGGGTATCTCGAATCGGACAACACCGATGGTTGCTAGCGCCTCCATCCCCATCGGTGTCCATCAGCCCAATCATGAAGAGTGTACTGTGGACATATTGGCGTAGGGGCATCGTGCCTCGGCGTCGATGATCGGCGGGATGATGGTGTTGGCGATCGGCTTGACAACGGCGTAGCGTAGGGCGTCGAACGCGTGAATGCATCTCCCGTGAGCGTACGGTGGCAAGCCTTTATTGGCTTAACTGCCGGCCTGCCGCTAGCTGGTGGCCGATCACGATCGTAATCTGGCGATGCCTGATGCCGCGAGAAACTGCCCACGATGGCGTGGCCTATCGTCTGTCAAAGTCGTTCTCATGCATGCATCCACACGATGGAAACTCACTGGCCTGATGGGCCTGGGCCACGACAGGCAGACTAGCCTTGAGTCCTTGACACAAGAATATTTTTCTTTCTTTTTAATATACATACTTATATACATGATGTTGACTGTCGGTGGTGGTACTACTAGCTTCGCCATCGGGTCTAGGGCAGCTTGCACGGAGAAGATTTGTGATGAGGTCATGCCAGGTCTTGGTGACGCATTTGCGGTAGAAAAAACATATTTGACGGGGACACGGAGATGATATCCATGATGTGGTCATTGTGGAGCCCGACCACCGCTCCATGTGTCGCACTCATCTTGGGACAGTCCATTCCACCTGAGCAAGCTGCGCAGCGGTGGATCAAGATTCAAGATAGAGAGATACACATTAGTGGGTAAGCATACCATCGCTAGAGATGTCCGGGGCGACGATCAACATGCAGCGGCCACGCTAGGCAAAGGCGTCTTAGAAGCGAATCGACTAAGGAACTGGAGAATTTCTAAACATAGAAGGAATAACCCACACTTGTATTAATCTCCTATGTTCCAAAAAAATATAGTACGTCAATGGTCGTTGGCCATGCTATACATGAGGTGTTGGTGAGCGTGTTGTACATGAGCAGGTGAGCACGCTGATCGGATCATGGGCGCTGTCCTACGGTGGCATGGGCACGATGCATACTAGAGGGACCTTTCTCTGATGGGTGATTGATTTCTACAGGTTAGGTTGGCAGTTGATGATAACCATAAGCCAAGAGTGGAAGCCTATGGCAATGTACTCAAGGTGCTATGAGTTAGAGTGGATATTTGTTGAAGAAGTATCTTAAGGGTATACCGGCTAGTCTACTTCCCCTATTAATATTGTAGGGAGCCGACGGTGAACTTTAGTATGGCCATGAGGAATATCGGTTGGAAATCATGGTGGATTGTCCAAAACTAGACATGTACCGCAATGGGATGATCTTCTTTATGTTCCCTTCCACATCTAACACAGTTATATCATGCATAAGGTACTCTTTAGATGTAGCATGCCATTAAAATAGACAATGGGTTCATGACCATAGAATCTCGAGTCAGGTTTGTTGTGACCCCATTCTTGAGTTTTTGACGAGTAGACATGCACTGATTTTGGGTGTCCAAAGTTGGAGATTAGGACAAAGTTGAACTGTCAAGGGGTGCTTGCTGGGTCAAAAAGTACAAAGGTTACCAGCGAATAATTGAATATATCACAGAGCTGGGCACAACACACATTTGTTGGTGGCGGAGTTGCACACAACATAGCTCCACGAAGCGCCCCAATTCCATTTGACGGCGAAAAGGAGGTGGCCATTGCAACCATGAATGAGCCTGATAAGTTCTTAATGCCATGCAGCTCCGTTAGGCAGAGAAGTTCACAAGATCCACCGAGATCTGTGCAAAGAAGTCGACAAAACCATAGGAGAAGTTCACAAGACAATGACGAAGAGAAAGTGCCTCACTATGGTTTTGTCGACGGCCGCATAGATCGGGTGGATCTTGTGGACTCTCCTATCTGACTGAGCTGCTTAGCATTATGAACACCAGGCTCGTCAGTTGCTGCAATGGCCTCCTCTTTGCCGTCAAATGCAATTGGAGTGCTTCGTGGAGCTATGTTGTCTGCAACCCCGCCACTAAGCAATATGTGTGCCTGTGCCCAGCTTTGGTTCGGAATAGAGTGATATACTATATTCTATGGTAACCTTTTGCTTTTTGACTTCTATGGTCACGAATCCAGTGTCTATTTTAATGGCATGCTACAATCTAAAAAGTACCTTAAACCATGATTTAACTATGTTAAATGTGGAAGGGAACATACAGAAGATTATCCCATTGTGGTACATGTCTAGTTTTGGACAATTCTCTAGGATATCCTTTAAATATTCCTCCTGGATTTACTAAAGTTCACCGCCAACTTCCTGCAATATCAACAGGGGAAGTAGTTTTGATTTGATCAATCGATATACCGTTGAAATACTTCAACAAATATCCACTCTAGCGCACAACACGTTGGAGTTCATTGTCGCATGCTTCCACTATTGGCTTATGGGTTGTCATCAACTTCAACCCGCAGATGGACGACCAATCAAAGGTGGTCAACAAAACAATCACCATGCACCTACGTTGATGAGAACGATGATGGATGGACGAACGGGAATGGCCAGCCACATCACTCGGTCCAATAGGAGCAGGCCATGACTCCACTTCCCCTTCCTATTTTGAGTAGACATGGTCTACATTAAATATAGGGAGGCATAGGTTGAATCCCTAGATCGGCTCACGGAGGGTTGAATGAGTCCACCGCACAGCGCCTGTCAGGTCTGGATCCGCGCTTCAGTACACACAAAATTGCAACACGCACCAAGGGCTGTGTACACGGGAGAGAGAAAATATACTTTCAGGCATAGAAAAATACCCAAAAAATTCTAAATAAACTAGGTACATCCAATACCTTAACTTCACAGTTTCACTTTAGCATTTATCCCAAATTTCAAAATTTATTTTCAAAGTTTAATTCATTTATAAATTCCTTACAAAACGTTTCTCAACCACCCTAACTCCAAATCACTCCGTTCAATTCCATAATTCCTCTAAAATCATACCCTACATTTTAATATCATTATTCCATGATTTGGTGCCCATTTAAATTCTAGTTATGTCGTTTGCTTTTCTATTTATATTTATTTTGCACGCCATAAATTACGTAAACCCTAGTTTAACCCCTGTCTGCTAACAACCTTGCACCATATATTCGAACATGCATGTACACAACCTCACATATATGACTACTCGAATATACCTTCACATAGTTTGTCTACATGCTAGGTAAACACAGAAGGTGTGTGCGTACACACATAAAATATAGACGCGTATAAAATATATAATTGTACATACATGCCAACCATGTTATCCCTACGCATGCCTAACCCTCTCTAACCTAGTTGTATACTCGTGTATGTGTATTCCATGACACATGCACTAGTGTACGTGGTCTCCACGCACATAAAATATGCCTCATATACGGGTATACGCTTATGTGTGGCTAACCCTAGATTAGGTCTCTCACCTGCTAACCCTAGGCGTATACATATGCATGTACGTATTATTCGGCGCTAACCCATCCATCCCCCGATGGAGCTAACCCACGTAGGAACATTGTTTGCTTTCCGATTGTTGTGCTTGTGTTTCATGTTTGCCAACACCGAGACCACTTTCGACGGACCCGTAGCATCACTACACCAAGTCACAGGAGCCGAGAGCACGGGACCAAGAACCTTGGATATACTCGTTAGCGAATAGAGGCAAGTCCTAACTCCCACCCTCTAATCTTGAATTAATAGAACGTTGATAACCTTGTGGAAATTTTGATCATGGCCCATCATTAAATGTGGAATATTGGTATATGTTAGACATAGACGTTTATGAAGATATGAGATTGATGTGAATGGTTTAATGAGATTATTGAGATTGATAAATGAGATTGATGAGATATATGCATATGAGATTATTTGTGAATGTGATGATGACCATGGTAAGAATTGGAATAGCCTAGCTGCAATACATTAATTTGTGTTGACCCCACAACTTAATGGTAATGCAGTGATGGTGAGAAGTAAATAATAAGAAGAGAAACATGATTTAATAAAATGAACCTAACCAATAAAAAGATGTGAGTGGTGGTAGTCTGGTAGAGCCTAAATACCACATCGGGAATCGCCATGAGGGGTTCCTGCAGACCGGTTCATAGATCATCTACCTAGTGTGATATTATGTACAACCACATGTCGAGATGGGGTGATGGATCTCATCCCATTGGATTGAAGTATAGTTCCTTACCTAGAGGTCGGAAATGCAAGCGGTCAATTAGGAGTAGACATGGGGAGAGTGGCCCCATGGTCCCGGTTGGCGTGGATGCTATGTGATCTTCCATGTAATGGTTTAGTTGGGCATGGTGACGCCATTTTGTGCGTAATTTGATGATTGTGATTGTGATTATGAATCTTGGGCGATATAGGTTGGGTAATAAGGTATTACCCATAAAGTCGTGGTGATTTGGTATGACCGTATTGTCGTGGATGATGTGTCATCCTCGTTTCCAATCCCCAGAAACCATGGTGGGAATTATATGAAAATCTAGGAGGCAATCGAGTGGGTACGAGATCTCGTTATTAGACCTGTCTAAGACAAGTCACGATGGTGAGGGTGGCGCCTATCGTGTGGGGAAATTTGTACAACCACTACAAAGTTACTCAAATCTATTCAAATAGCCACGTCCTTGGAATGGGCAGATGCTAGGCTAGATCATCTATGATTAGAAACACACAATTAAGATAATCTAATATGTAACCCTGTTAACTTAAGCTTGGATAATTAATGATTAACATAGGAACTAGTGAGAGTAGTTAAACTCTACTAGGGCTCAACCCATAATGGTAACCACCTTTTTGGTGGAGTACGAAAGAGATAATTGCTATTATGGGACTCCAAACATGGTGCTTTGCTATTATGGGACTACTAACGTTTGCTTTGCTCTAATGACACCCAAAACAATTACACTTTGCAAAACATGACATTTGGTTCATTTGATAATATGAAATACATGTATTTTTCCAAAATACCGCCCTGCCTAGTAAAGTCAACCGCTTCCCTCCGCTGTGGTTCCAACTATTGGCTGCACATATTATTTTCCATTTTTTATGTGTGTATCGGCTAAAAAAGACCGCCAATGTTGTACGTAGTATTGGCTGCACATAGTATTTGGTTGTACTAGCTAATGGAAACTCAAGGAACGAACTGCATCCAGCGAGGCCATGGCAGCCATGTTGCAGCCAGCCGGCCAGGCGAGAGGGGCCAATCAGGCCTAAATGGCACAAAGAGCACTTGAGGGCAAAACGTCTACTTAGGCCAAAATACGTATTAGAGATGTATTTTGATATTAAAATGACCAAATATCATGTTTTGCAAAGCATAATTGTTTCGGGTGTCATTAGAGCAAAGCAAACGTTAGGAGTCTCATAATAGCAAAGCAACATGTTTGGAGTCCTATAATAGCAAATATCTCGAGTATGAAAGTACTCAACCCTCTATTTCTATTTTTAGAATGTTAGCTGCAAGGGTGTATCCAAGCATCAAGCAACGAAGGCCGACGCAAGGATGGAACTACAAGGAGGATGTATGAAGACGGAGCTGGAGGAGCTACATGAGGATGTTGTGATCAAGGTATAGGATCGTACCATAGGATGAAGTCCAGGGTTTGTCCGCACCCAAGCTTGCCTGTAGGAATGGAGCTCTGATATGGCTGCTATGTAGGATCTCTGATAGGTTTATGATGTACGGCCTATGTCCCTAGTGATGTAAACCCAAACTTTGTACCATGTATTCTCATTAGCAATAAAAGTATAGTTCCTATGTCAACTTTATACTTGATTAGGCATATTGGTGCGTGATCCTAGCGCAAATACGTGTAATTAAGATCGTCGAAATGAGGGTGTGACAGCACGCCGCGCCACGCCCTAGCATTGCCCTCGCTACATCACGATCGTTGTCACAGCGGGGTCTCGTGCGCGCCCTCCATGTTCAGCTCCGCCAAGGTGCTTGGCATGTCTTTATCCAAAGGGGTAGGGTTGCCTAAAGATGACATTGTATCGGAGCTCCTCGAGGATTTTTGCACTGAAGCCCTCCTTCCAAATCGAGGATGATCTGTTAGTCGAGGGGAGTGATGTTGTGTTGGGAAGGTGTACCAACATCGTAAGAAGACCAACAATGGCTGAGCGAGCGACCATGAGGAGCTGCTTCTAGCGCTGCGGGTCACTCAAGTAAGAGGTGTTAACCGACTGGCTTCGCATCGTAAGAGTTGTTTTCGTTTAGTGCTATTTATTAGAAGATTTGGTGTTTGTTATGTTGAGTTTGTTGATAATCCAGGCTCAGATAGCTCCTATTCTTACCACGCTATAGTTATGAGTGTTTGGACTTGATTAAATCTGAATCGAGTGTGTCCTGACAAAGTTGATGCATGTTGTGTTCTAGCAGGCTCACCTTGTTCTAGCAAAGATGGTGACTGTGCTCATTATGTGCTTGTGGGATCACACGAATATGAGTCCATGGTGTGCGCATTTTAGAAGGATCAACGTTTATGATGGCCATGTAATCTTTGCCTATTTAAACAAGAATAGAGTAGCAAAAAGTCGTGCCATTGCAGCGCCAGAACACCTTGGCTATGTAATGTCTATTGGCAATCGCGATGGCACAACTTCTTCCTACTTTGTTCTTGTTTAAATATAAAAAGATTACATGGTCGCCATGGCCCTGATCCTAATGAAATGCGTACATGGATTTACTGATTTGCGCCATCCCATGGACGAGCACACACAGTGAGCACGGTCACCATCTTCGCTTGCACAAAGGTGAGACTCTCCATGAATGCAATATGCCGCTGATCAGACACGCTCGATTCGGTTTTTGATCGAGTCCAACACTCATAACTATAGCGCAGTAAGAATAAGAGCTAACTCAGCTTGATTATCCAACAAACTGAATATAACAAACTCCAAATCTTCCTAATAAATAGCACTAAACTGAAACTAACTCCTTCTGATTCGTGACGCCACCCGGCTTAGGACGCCTTCGTGGTGTTCACGGTGACCACGCCCACTAGTCTTGTTGCGGTGCTGGTACACCTTTCCCACCATAACAATTGCATTAAATCGTGCTTACTGTTCCTTCTCAGTCTCTATCAGTACAACAGTGACTATCATTAGTGTTCATGCCTTCCCTGGTTTTTAGATAGCAGCAGCAGCACGAAGACAATGTAAGTCCTTGTTGCACCTTATTCAGTTCAGTAGCAGCAAGTAAGCAATATTAACTTATAGTAGCAGAAGCAGACTTCAGCAAGGTAATTATGTTAATATCCTGCTATTCCTATTCACTTCAGTAGCAATTGTAACCAATTAACTTAGCTATATGTGTAATTTCTAGCTCCCATTATTTTTATATATAGCTATTTAGGTTATCTTAGTTATGTTCCTTTCTCCTTTGGTAGTAGCAGTTGTGTGTAAGTTTATTGACATAATTTGCTGCTTACTCTTATTTTTTTCCTTAGTTGTAGTAGTCTGCTTGTTGTATGAGTGTGACATGAGCAGTAATTTAGTGGCAATCTATGTATATATATATACTACTAATACTACTACCACTAGTGGGCCGCGGACTAAAAGCTTTAGTCCTGGTGTGTATAAATTTGCCAATCTTTAGTCCTAGGATCGTAATCTCGGGTCATTTAACGGGACAAAAGGCCCTGAACAATTGACTAAACCACGTTTCTGCACTAGTGATTGTAATTAGCTGTCCTTAGCCTTGTTTTTTCTTTTTAGTTGTAGCAGTCTGCTTGTGTTGTATGAGTGTTTCGACATGAGCAATAATTTAGTGCCAATCTATGTATATACTACTACTACCACCACTATAATTAGCTATCCTTAGCCTTGTTTTCCCTTAGTTCTAGTGTAGCCTGCTTGTTGTACGTTGGTTTCAGCAATTGTTATAGAGTAAGTTAGCTTGTAATAGTGTGCATGTTAGCTCCAGCTTGCTGATAGTGTTTTGCATTTATTACCCCTTGCCTTATTTTCTTTTCTCGAGTAAGTTAGCAATCAGTTTAATTTGTAGCAGTCATTCTGTCCAGCTACTTATTTAGTCATATGAGTATTTCATGTAGTCATGAATGTTTATGTCTGTGTCCTATAATCTATGTTGAAATATTGTTTAGTGTAAAACTATGTGTTACATGGGCTGAAACATGATGTAAATTGGCTAAAAATGCATTGCAAATGGGCACCATCCAAGTAAGCATGTATAAGCATCCATGATGACGTGGGAATTCATCCGTGACAATTATTATTCGTCACAGTAGTATGGGTCTAGGCTAGGCTAACTAGGGCTTTGGGTCTACCATGATGGTTGAAGACTATCACCACTGCCGGGTGTTACGAAACCACCAACAAGTAAATTTGTACGGATGGTGCGACAAAGAGACACAAGGTTTATATCGGGTTCGACCGAACAATCCCTTACATCTAGTGCAAGAAGTTACTTGTATTTGTATTCCTTGCCTCCGGCTTGCCAAGGGTATACAAGCTTGGTTGATAGAGGGATATGTTCCTAGGTCTCGTGAGTATGCGAGTGGGTGTTTGTATGTTATGAGCAAATGGTTGTTCGGTGTCCTCTCGCTTTTAGGTTAGTGTCGCCCCCTCCTTTAATAGATCAAGGAAGTGCGCAGGTATTATTCGAATACGATGACGGCCGGATGAAGAGGAGAGCGCGAACACTTAGGCTAGGGTGTGTCCACGCCTATATCGGCGCCATTGCTTTTATGCGAAGGACTTGGCTTGATGAAGAATATTGACTTTTCCAAGTGCCGAGGGTACAACGGTCTTTTTGCTTGCCTCCGTCTTGTCAAATTAGGGCAGGGCCACGCGCCATAGTAGCATAATGGCATGCGTCCGACTTTTAGTGTGGTCATGAATCGCTTTTAGGCGCCCAAAGAATGTCACGGCAATGTCGTGTAGTGGGTTTCGAGGGCCCCGCTAGCTCACCCAAGGCTCGGCCCACATATGTGTTTGTTTGAAACGCATATGTGTGATACGCCAACCCTCCTCAAGTGTGACGTTACTCGGGAGGGCTAACCGATTTCACTTTCGTTAATTGAGACCTTGTTCTCGCCCTCTTTCCTTCGGGCGACCCCGGATGAGAGTTTCATGATTTTCCGACCGCTTGGCCTAGTGTGAGATGTTGTTGACCATTATAGGCGATAGGCTGCTGCGCTCTAACTGGCTTTCTCACATAATCATCTTGTGACGTTTCTCCCCCTCCTTAGCCTAGTTCTAGTGAGGTTCGCTCACGCCGCCCTTCTTAGGTTTCCATGAGAAAATAATCGATTCGCTTTGCGCGCTGGCCGCTTCACATCGACGTGAGTTGTAACACAGAAGAATAGCCCGTTGGCGACCTTAGCCAGTCATGGCGGGTTTGGCTCGCAATCCGATGGACCGCGTTCCATGTCCCCAACCCAACACTAACTTCAGCCTTTTGACGGCGGCCAAGTGTGACGTGTTTGGAAACGTGATAGTGTGAGTCCCCGTGTGGTTGGGCGACATTTCTTAGCTAACATCGTGTTCGCCCCGGGGGTGAAAGATCGATTAATATAGTAAAGTGCAGAATTAATGTGGTAAATGAGTTATACAATAAGACTTATCTATTTTATGGTGTGACACGATTGGTGAAGGAAACCCCCACACCCACCTGAATTTCTCCTAGCTTCATCATGGCGCCATTGGTGGTGGTGGCGCCGACGTGACACGAGGCTCATTCACCTTTAAGACGTGATGAAACTTTTTATGACTAGGTGTTGTGGGTTTGGCCCTACACCTTGGATCTCGCCCCTCTCTCAACCGATCTTACCGCTAACCCTTGTGAACCCATTTTTAGTTATTTATGGATGTTTTAGGGACCCGATACAAGAATGTTTTGAAAGAAGACAACTCTTTTTTTCTTTTATTTCTTCCTTTTAACCGAGTTTTTTTGTAAACAAGTACATTGTTAGGAAGGAAATATGAAAAGGATTGAGGTGTTGTCATCGTTAACGTTCCGTATGGAGTTGGTACCTTGTTGGTTGGCTTACTTTGCTTTGTAGCCTAGGGGCCTCGAGCCAAGCTTGAGCGCTTGTTCTATTGTTAGCCTGGCGGATGATGAAGGGGGTCAAAGATCTTGCCTCAACCGCATGCTTTCTTGAGCATGTCCTCTTCTCAGTTAGTGTCCTCCTTGAACATGATTGATGGGGCAGCCCACGCCGTGTCATGCGGTGTGAAAGCCACCGCGTAACCGGCGAGGAGGACGCCGCACCCTGGCTGTCGCCATGCTCGGAGGTCGCGTCAGTGACCTAGATATGAAGGACATAGAAGTGCATTGTTCATCGCCGCCTTTGGTATCGCGATAGGTGTCATGGATGTGAAGGAGGCGGCGACCAATCCAGTGTCGCCACACTCCCCAGGCACAACATGCGACGTAAAACGCCAGAGAGGGGGCGACGACTACGCCAGCGCCGCCATGGCCAAAAAGGGCGCGGTAGGCCCGCAGCCCTTTCTCGCCAGATCTAGATGCCGGAAGTGTGCATGCACCACAAAGCTATAGGCAGCCGCCCATGGCCTTCCCATGAATAACTTTCTTCTCTTTGTCGTGGTGTGCGGTCGGGCAGCGGGCAGCCTTCCGAGGATGAGATTTTGTCATGAGTGTGGCGTATGCCTTCACCTCAGCCATGGTTTTGTAGGATATGTTACCGCGACCCTCTTCACCTTTAGGCCTACACGCTATCGATCAGACCGTTGTTCCAACCTCGACACCACATCAATGGATGGAAGCAACAGCCATTTGTGGGAGGTGAAGGAGAGCTAACATGACATCAAGATGGATGGTGTGTGTAAGAGCGGTTTCCCTAGGCTTCGGTGGCCAAGGAACCGGATGCTAGGACTTTAAGCCAAAGTTGTCATAGAGGCGGGTCTCGAGGACGCCAAAGATCCTCGATGAAGTCAAAGTTGTCGAGGTGCAAGCATTTGTAGCCCGGACGATCCGGCATGAGCGCCATGGCCACCACTAGAAATGTGTTGATTTGTAGAACGACGCCCCTACATGGCGTACAACCGCTGGTGTCACGAAACACCAAAAATGTATGTGTCTATAAATGGCACGCCATGATTATATGGCTTGACGTAGAAGCGAGGCTTCCTCGGTGAGGAGCCTACGCCCGTCCGCTCGGGATGGGCTCGCATGCTCATCGGTGCAACGCTCATTATCAGTGCGGTGATTGTCATATGCGGCTGGCAAAGCTTGTTTTGAGATCTTTTGTATTGAGCATTACAATGTATCTTGTGGGATTGCCCACAATTTCCTTTAGGTTTTATAGGCTTCTGAAGGCACAGGATTTAGGTGAAACACGTAGTCTGGGTCTCGCTTTCTCTTGGGTCCTCTCTATCCACCCTATCTTTCTGGAGCATCACGTCTTCTGCCCTTATCTCTGTTCTCGTGCAATCAAAGAAATTGGCCAGAAAATTCTGGGAGTTAGGTACACTTCACATCTTTTCACTGAGCGCAAGAACCACCCAGATAGGCTACATTATGGTTTGATGAGCTTACGAAAAATCACAAGAAAGATGCGCAACTGTGCTGTCTGAATTCTGGAACAGTTTCTAATATACATTGTTATCAACCAATCTGGCTGCTGAGTCTCGAGAAAGTTTCTCTAAAGCACGCTTTGTAGAGAAATTCACACAAGCTCCAAATGGTACAACACAGCTTCAACGGGATTTGAGGTAGAACTGCGAGCAATCTGATGTTTTGTATGGGCACCACTGGTTATTCTACTCAGCTGAGAATCTCAGATTTCTTATGGCTACTGGTACTATCCATGGATTTGATCTGGATGTCAGAAGGTTAAGTTGCAAATGGATGACTCAATCGCAGGAGAAGTGTTTAAGCTTACCCTTGCTGGTCCCCCTCAGTTGAGAAATCATTATCTCTAAGGGGGTACGCCATTATATGAAGGACTTCATACATTATAGTTCTTCTGCTCCTGGCAGCATTAGCTATCTGTGGCGGTTTAAGCACGTCGTTATCAGGCATTACGTATGTCACACACACATTCGCGACGGATGGTTGGATCACCCGCAAGGATCTTGTGGGCTGGGTCATGATTGCGGTGCTTTTCTGCCGTTATCCACACCACGCCTGGCGATCAGCTATCCACACCCGAAGTTTAGCACTGAAGACAAAAAGTGATTCGTGAGCGTTAAGACTTCTTTACGCCGCTTCTAAGTTCTCATGATGCATGGGTTGTTTCTTGGGAGAGACGAGCGATTCAGTGGGTGTGTACGCCAGAGGCACTTACTCCTGGGGACACGCAGCTCTTTCTTTCTATGGCATTTTGGAATGAGATCATGGGAAGTTATCCAAGTAGTAAGAGTAGGAGATTGTACAACATGTCAACTAGCGCAGCGTGAGTCGGAACTACCGACACACGATGTAGCTTAACCATTGTGGAGCATGTGAGATAGTGATTTCTCGACAAAGTGATGATTATCTGAAGCCGGAAACATAAAGAAACATCTTCGGGAAGTTTTTGAGTTTTGAGAATATCATTGTTAGCACTAACCAACTACTCATGCATATGATTTTATGCCATCACCCTGGCAGCGGAGCAAATCTCAACGAAAGTGGAAGTAACTCGCACTCAAGGGTAAGTTATCTCCTAGTCGCGTGGTTGCATGGAGAAATCGTAGAGAGCAGGTGCTGAGTTTGAAGTTGTCCAAGCATGATTGTGATTGTTTCAACTCAAATGAGATAGTGACCTATCGAGGCCGAAGAAAGGTTTGTCAAGTCCTTTCACGTAGTGATGATGACACACAGAGAAGATATTAGCTGGTAGGGCTTTGGACGCTCAAGCCCAACGCAGGAAGCATATGGGATTAGGCAATATAGTCAGTAGATTGGTTGCATCAATGTAACCAGTCACATGGTTTTGGCTGAGCGCGTTTGATGGCGGATAGTAAGGATACTAATAGTTGGAACTTTTGGAATGGAACCCACTCCTTGGATCTAGAAGAATCATGTGGGTCTGGAACAGAGTGGTCTATAAGACATGAGTTAAGTGGTGCCTGGGAAGAGAGAGCACAGCTACCCTGAGGTAGGCTACCCACAGGTCACTCTTCTTATGTGTAGCAGCTTCAAACTCATAAGGCTTTATTTCCTTCTCATCTATCTTCAAGACATGAGTTTATCTTGAAGCTGCTAGAGCTTTCGTCTCTTGGATTATCCTCCCGCATTCCTTGCTGATGCTACCAGCGACCACTCGATGACAAAGAGCTTTAGAGAGATAAAGTAGAAATGAGAGCTTCCATCCTGCACACCCATAGGAGTACACCCATGAATCCTGAGTGGTATCGCTAGTAAAGGATGTATGAAGCAGGAGATTCGAGATCATGGACTAAGAAGACGTGAGGTGGACACATGTCTAGCGTTATTGTGATAGTAGTCTGGAATCACGTGGGAATAAAAATTTGGTCTTGCTCCACCCTTTCTCGCAAGGTTTGCTCTCTATGAGAAGCATAAACAGTAGTGGATAAGTGTGAGTATGATAGCTCTAGAGAAAGCGCTGGCCTAATAGTTGAAGACTAATCGGGAGTGGTTCTAGCACTCCATTTGGAAATAGTTCGACAAGTCGCTTGGAATAACATTATGAGTGATGGCGCAGACATTCATGGCAAAGTCATTACCGCGACAACGAGAACCATTCGACGACAGTTTAACGGCGTCGAAGACGAGCATCTCAATCTTTTACGATCTTTACTCTTCCGAATCTCGGGATCGGGAATTCATCTTAAAGTGTAGATTTGTAACACCCCAAATTTTTGTCTTCTTTTGGAAAATAGAATAAATGATTTTAATTATGTAAATTTTGTGCTCATTAAATATGAGGAAAAATAAATAAATATCGTCAGCACTCAAAATTCTGTCTGTATAGGCGCAACGTGTTTGGCATTCATGCGGGTGCATTGATTTTCTGTGATGTCTCGGTTTTGCTAATTTTGAAATTACTAGTAAGTTCGCTTTATTGCTGCAGTGTGCATCTCAAAATCGTCTATCTTAACCCATCGGATCACGCTTCATCCGGGCTCATTCAAGCACTAAGCGGAGTTTCTCATAACATCATTTCCTTCCACCACTCAAAACCATTTCTTTCTGAAACTCCATGGTCCACTCCATATCTACGTACAAATCCTCCCAGTATTTCAGCATTCTGCGGAGTTTTCTTTGCTTTTCTCTATGAGGAATTTTTCTCTTTTCTATAATCCCCTCAACATCGTGTCGTGCAGCTCCAAATAATTTGAGTTCCTCACATTTCACTGTGCAGACCGAATTTTTCCCAACAGCTGAGCATTCGCAGAACTTTCTCATGGTTTAAAGTGTTACGGACTTTTCTAGAATTATTTTAATCCTGAAATTAATTAATTTCGAAAATAATAAAATATTTCATTCTTTCACTAAGCCTATGGATTTATTTATCAATGGGCTTAATGTATTTAGGCCGTTAGTAAGATGAAGCTACAACATCAATTAGCAAGCTCATATAGTTGATGTAGCGTGGAGAAGTTTTTCTACACATAAATATGTACCTTCCTGAGGCTTTGTTGCATCATCAAAGTTCATGGTTTCTGTGCAATCTGGTCCGTTTCAACT
>JADLZK010003338.1:0-69283 GCA_015847255.1 Hyparrhenia diplandra | reverse complement strand
GGTTCCAACCAGAAGGGTCCAGAACCTGCCCCAGAACGCGTCGGCGAGGAAGGCTCCGACGACGGGTGAGAAGTTGTACGTGCCTGAGAAGATGTTGTTCACGTTCGTGGCGGCGTTCGACTTCATGTTGTAACGGAGCATGAGGTAGATGGTGAGGGAGCCGGAGACGGCGCCGGCCGCGATATAAGCTGCCGCGTAGACCCCTGCATCCCATGCCATGGCAAGCAAGCGCGCACATTAATCCCGTTGCCATAGCTGAAGCAATGAAGCTGAAGACATATGCGTGGATGCACAGCTTGCGACAGACCGATGATGAAGGCGACGGCTCGCCACCCTCTGGGCCTCCTCTGTGTCGCCTGCTCTCCTCCTCTGCCACCGCCCGCAGCCTCTTGCTCCGGCACCGGGAGGCCGCTGCTCAGCCCCGGCGGCTGCGGTCCACGTCGCGAGGCCATGGGTGCTGCTGCTGAGCCCCGAAGCTGGATTAGAGATGGAGCAGGTGCTGCTGTGTTGTGTTTCGGCTGCAGTGGATTGCTTTCCGGCCTGCAGCTGCGCATCCGTATTTGTACTGGCGCCGGCTGATAAAGGTTTGCGGATAACCACTGTGTTTTGCTCTTCAGGTGTCACCCAGCTTCTTCCTGCTGGTTTCTCGATCGCCTCCCAACTCATGGCGTGGGTTGTTGAGAGGAAGAGCACTCTGATTGCTGGGAGCAACTTAACGGAATAAAAAACCAAACGGGGAGCAAGTCAGGACGGAGTCGCTTAGGGCTCAAAAATATAACGCAGCATTCTGCTGTTTCATCGTCAGTTCGTATCTACTCTTGCGTAGCCGCCGTTTCAGGTATGTCGTGCAGGCGACATCGTGTTGTTTTAGTTTAAACTAATTTATTTATATTTACTGATACACGGGAGCAAAACCTGAAGCTCAAAAACGTGGTCAATTCACATTACTCTGACGACCGAATTCAGAGATTTCCCGTTGGTTTGACCTTAACGAACGTTAAAACGTGCTTAATCTTCAAACCTGGGCAGCCACGAGCACGTACAGGTACTGCTTTCACTAGATCCCTTCCGAGTCTCGGTGCGCCACAGTTGCCTAGTCGTCACGAGCGGATGAGGTCTTCCCCCTTCGTCACCCTCGCCGTTGCCCACTGATATTTACGTCACAACTGACGATGCACGGTGCATATGTACGTGGCGCTGGTGCGTGATCGAGCAATCGAGACAAGTAATTAACTAACTCCCGTCCCGAGGGCTTCACCAACGCAGTGTAGCCTCATCATATCATATCTAATCTAAAGAAGCTATAAAGAGCATCTCCACCGTCTCTCCACGTACGCATGCAGACGAACATAATTAGATATTTTTTTAGATAAAGAGGTTTCCTAGCTTCATTGATCATAATAAAGCGTGTTCAAACGTTCACATCTCAAGCGTACAGGCACGCCCGACAAACAGAACACTAATTAGTCTTAGGACAAACATCAATAGAATCACACATCAACATATCAACGGTGGAGGTTTTCTTAGTTTTGTCTCACGCCCACCGTCTGCGACGACGCTGCGCCGCCCGGCTCGCCACCGTGCGCCGCCTATGCCGACTCCAGGCCGTGGACCACCCTTCCCCGTCCCACGGCTGAGCCACCCCCCGTGACGCTGCGCCGCCGGCCGCCACCCGTCGCGCCGCTGCGCCGCGCTCCCCAGGGGATGGGGGATGGCACCGGTCTCACTTGCGCCGTCAACGCGACTCGCGCTTCGTCGTATCACGACGAAGGAACCCCTGCGGATCTCTTCTAAACGTCAGCCCATCACCGGCTCAACCACGATCGAAGGCAAATTCTGGGATCAGGACTTCGATTCCGATCCGGAATGCGAGGACCTCGGTGACGCTGTGGCTTTGCCGCGGAACATCACAAGGCCGACATTGCCACCGCCGGGCGAGGGTACAAGTCGTACCTAAAGCTACACCGGCACCGGCATCGGTGGCTACGCCGGATCGTGCAGCTGCACCGTCGCCCCAACCTCGACGGATCAAACTGCCTCTGCGGGCATGGAAGGGACCGCTTCCGCCTCCTCGGATCACGCCGGCGGCCACCATCGGCGATTTCTTGGGGCCGGCGATGCAGCGGAATCACCGGCGGGTGGAAGGAGACGATCCGATTCTCGTGCGGATTCAAATTTCGAATCCAAGTCCAGTGGGTCAGGTGACCGAACCGGTCCGAGTCGAGTCCGACCGAGTGCAGGTTGCAACAAGCGATGCGACCAAACACTCTGACCCGGCGTTGGGCCTCCCCTTAGTCACACAGGCTGGCCCAGACCGGAAACATACCAGAGGAAAACCTAGGTGCTGGGTCAACCCGGTGCTGCTCGCCACCACCGCCACAACGAAGAAATCTTACCGGGACGCACTCAAGGCCCGGAGGCGAGGTGGGAAGGAGAGGAAATCGGGCGCCCACGGCCGTGGCGCTCCAACGATCGACGCCGTGGTCGCGACGCGGCCGACGACACCCGTGCCGCGCCACATGGAGCACGGTCGTGGTCGCGACGCGTGGCCGTGGAGATCCACCACCGCCGGTGGTCGGCGCGGCCCCCCACCGCCCCCTGGTCGGTGATCGGGGATCGGACGCTGGTGGGCATAACCCTAGGCCGGCCACGATCGTTGTCGACAATGCGGGCGCGACGGAATCCGGGGCAGCGGGCGCCGTTGATTCCCAGGGAGGGGGTCACGGTGACAAAGCCGAGCGCGGCAAGGTGGAGGATCCTGATCAGGACAAGAAGATGAAGCACACTAGGAAGAGGGAGTGCTCTATATGCACATAAGAGCACTTCACCAACCAATGCCCGCTGTTGCGGGGAACCAAACCATCAATCCCTTTATGTGGTGCCGCTGAGGAACAATCACATGGTGGAAACATTTCAGTCATCAACGACAGCTCTCATCACAGTTGAAGCGGGAGAAGTTTCTGCTCAGTTGCTACAGGCTGAACTAGCAAGGATTATCCCTGTTCATTGGGACTGGGAGGTGCAACAACTTGGGGCGAAATCTTATGATGTCCCTTTTCCTAGCAAGGAAGAACTTGATCGCATGATAGCAATCCACACCATTAACACAAAGAACAAGGAAGGCACTATTGCATTTGCTGAATATGTGGATCTTTGCGGGTGTCTGGGCGAGTGTCTTCCTCCCAGCCTGGTTGAGCAGCCCCGCTTTCCAGGTCGGGATCTTTGCGTCCACGGCGTCCACGATGGCCTGCTCAGCCTGGACACAGATAGAGGCGCTCCAAGGTACTCACTTGTAGTACTTCGTTCACTTGATCGTCGGAGCAATGGATCGGAGTGATGGAGCACTTGGCCAGGTTGGTTGAGAGCCCTGACGCCGCGGCGAAACGGTCGAGGATGCCACTGATGCACTCGAAGTCCAGTGGCACCGGCTAGACGAAGATGACGAGGTCGTCCGCATATAAGGAGGCCCTGCGCTTGATGCCGCCCGCTGGCAGTGGGGTGAGAAGGTTCCCGCGGTCTGCCTCGGCCAGTAGGGCGTTGAGCACCTCCATGGTGATGACGAAGAGCAGGGGTGACAGGGGGTCTCCCTTCCTAAGCCCGCGAGCGTGGTAGATGCGCCGCCCCGGCCTTCCGTTGACCATGACCTTCATGCATGTTGTGCCCAGCAAAGTCGAGATCCAATATCTCCATCGTCTGCGTGCTCCAGGATCTCCAGCAGGCTGGGGCGGACCCACAGAGGGGTCCACCGACCCCCTGTGGTCCGCATGTCATGTATACACATATGTTGTATCTAGTATAGAGCAGAGCAAATTGGTTCCGTGACTTCCGTCGATCCAGGTCGATCACTACCAGATCGATGTCCATGCCGCGGCCAGGAGTCCCGCACGCCGCGCACAACACCAAGGCCCAGCCCACTCCCGCACGGCACCAACAGGCCCATGACTACGTCACAACACGCTGCACACGAAGACTGCACACGAAGAGTCGCGGGAGTTGGATCGCTCTTGCGCAGGACTGCTCTCGCGTGTTATGAATATATTGTACAGGATGATCTCATCCTAACCACCGCATGTGGTTCCTTATCAGTCAAGGCACAACCGCATAGGAGTTCCTCCCCGCATGATCGCATGCACGGAAGCTCCCACGCCCACGTAACGTGTGCATGAGGTTACGGTGACTTGGCGGTGAAGTTTCCTTCTCCTCTCCTCCCTATATATGTAACCATCAATGAATAAAGACGACGAGTTCATTTGCCTACATTGTGTCTCATTCACTTTTACTCGCAATTATACTCGCAACACGTTATCAGCACCTTCGCTCTCCACATTCTCTACAGAGAATAGCTCAGTTGGTTAGATCATACATCTTTGAATTAATGATGAATCAGATCGACTGATCAAGGTAACGATGTCCCCTACAACCACAGGATCACGTCGTGATCTTTCTCCTCGGTGAACGCCTTTCGTGGCGATCGCAGAGGCAGACGCGGCCATCGGCCGAACCAACGCCTCGCTGCGGCCCTATAGCGGCTGCGCTTGACGGCAACAACTGCTGGCCCTCTGCGGCCAGATCACAGCGACCTTTGCGCGGCCGCAACGCAGCCCCGCACCGGTACCCGCAGCCTCGCGACGCAGCCCCGCGGCATGGCAACGCCCCACGCGTGGCCTCGCGCTGCGGTTCCGCTCGATGACGTCGGCGCCCCTCACGCTGCTGCCCTGCGACCTCGCGCCGATGGCCCGTGGCTGCGGCCCCATGCTGCGCCCGGTCTCCAGCGTCCCGCTGCCTTGCGCCACCGGGGACAGGCACCTCGCGCCGTGTCCGGCTGCCTCCGCAGCCACCGCGGCCAGTGCCCAGGCGGCTTCGCGTCGTGACCGCGGCTGGCGCCCCACGGCCCTCCACCGCGATGCGCCCGACGGCGCGGCTTCGGCAGCTCCTTGGGCGCGCCCCCATGACCCATCCGCGCGACGCGGAAAACCGCTCCCAGAGCAGAGTCCAGGCGCGGTGGCAGTCGGTCCACAGGCCAGGCGGCGACGGCAGGCGCCCCGCGTGCCCCCGCGGCCTCGCGAGCCCCCACCGCTCGCGCACGCGACTTCGGCCCGTGGCTGCAGACGGCGCTCAGGCTTCTAGAGCCGGCCCCCGCGTGGAATTTGAGCGGCCTCATGCCGCGACTTCGCCCTCGCCCCCGCGCGACCTCACGCGCGGTTTCGGCTGCTGGTGGACCGGCGGCCAGGCAGCCACGACGACCTCTGCGTCGCTCCGGTGGCTAGGCGCGACCCCGACAGGACCCTAGCGGCTTCGGCTGACGGCCCAGGCAAGTGCACCTCGCCTCGCGAGCATGGCAGGCACTCCGCGGCCTCACGTCACCTCTGACTGCCCGCACGGCAGCGCGACGCACCGAAGCTCTGCAGCCTCGCGAGGTGCAACGCCCGCGCGTGCACGGCTGGCCTCCGCGGCTGGGCCCGTGCGGACAACAGGCCAGGCACGGCGGTCGCCTCCGGGCACGACTCCTGCGGCCTCGAGCAGCAGCGGCGCGGTACGGCTCTCGCCTAGTCCTCCGGATTTTGCGGCGATGCAGGCCCACCACGCGCGCGCCTCCCACGACGCGCCCGCGCGACACGGCCTTCGCGAGCTGCGCCGGCTCCGAGGCTGGCCCCACCTGGCGCAGGTGGTCCCACGCACGCCCACGCGACGCGTCCGCTCGCAGATCGGCATGCACGGCGACGGAAGGCCATCAGGCGGCCGTGAGGCCGAGCGCGACGTTTTCTCATGCTGAGAAACCATCCGTGGGATTGGAGAGGATAAGGTTGTGCGTTTTGCTCAAAAGCCCCCTCATGTTTTCTGAATTGCATAATAATCCGAATGGATTATTAATAGCATTTCAGATTTCTGTTTTAACCCTCAGGTTTAACAGAACTACAAAGTGTTATATTTACCTCATGTAAATACACGTATCTGCAGTACATTATATTTACGTCATGTAAATAATCTATGGTGCAAATATTTACCTCATGTAAATAAATATTTTTGTGACCACATGTCATCAAAAAAATATATCATAACATGTACTTATGCAAATGCTATGATCGATTTATCTCTTTGGAACTTATTCGCTCGATGTTACCTTTTGTTTATTATCAAATTGGCAATCACAAGGTAGTACTCATACTACTGTGGGATTTATTCCTCAAAGTGCACTTCCAATTTGACTATGAACTTACAAGGAATGCATCTTGATGTGAAACAATTTAAAAGGTCTACACCCTCATGGTGACTACCGAAGTTCCATCAAACGAGACAAAATCCCTTTATTTTCATGCACTTTATTTCATATATGCAATTTATTTTTGCGTTTATTTAATTAAGCTCATTTACTTATCTTCTAAGTTTCAAGTGCTTAATTTATCTCATGCAAATATTTCATGTGATTACCTCATGATTTGTGTACAATGTTCTAAAATTTTGCATATTGGCCAACCACAAGGTAGTACCACAAAGACTACTCATGCAGAGATCTACACTATGTCATACATAGTGATTATCTCCAACGTGTGTATCCAATATCAAAGTTTAGAACAAATGACCTTCACCTCCACGGTGTCAACTTTTTGTTCATGTTTCAAAATTGGTCATACACGCATGGTGTACCATAGTACTACCATAGGATTTCATCCTCATTGTGCGTACCCAATTTTAAATATGGACTACAAAAGAGGTCTACACCTACAGGTGATTGCCAGAATTCATCTTTTAGATTGGCCATACACAAGCAAGTATCTCAATACTACTTTGCATGATCTACACTATGTCCATCACATAGTGACTATCTCGCATGTGCTTATCCAATCTAGTTGTGAATTGCATAAGGTTTACATCATTTGGATGTTTACTTTCAAAGCAATAGTCTCACAAATTGAGGTCTACATCGTGTTTTACAAACATAGTGACTACCTCCGAGTTGAACCACTTTCAAAGTGTGATGAACTCGTACTATTAGCATGAACACAAGGTAATGGGATGACATCTACTGCACATACACATATTTGCAGATTATGCTCCCCTACTACAAGGTCACCAATCTGGTTTGCACCTTCAATGTGTTAGATTGCTAATATCTAATTGAGACTATATCTCGGCAATAATTATTGTACACTATAACGATAGTAGTGATTTTCTATCACCTATCCAACATGAGGCAAACACTACATGTGATTCAAGATTCATCTTGACTTCACAATATTTTGCATATGCCAATTCAAGACACATCTTGAATATGAAGTTATTTAAGTAATCATTTGCTTAAATAAATAGCAATATATAGTGCATTATTTTGGCGGATACTTTCTATGACATACGAGTCTATGTTTTGGCCAAGATTTTACATCATCTATTCCCACGTGAATGGATCCCAAAACATTAGCAAATGACTTTTTGTTGCCTGTAGAATGGAGAGTCTACAATCAAGTATCACCTTGAATCCCCAAATTTTTGCCTTTATGCTATAAAATTTACTCTCAAGTAAATTCATACATGATAAACTCATGTTGGACTTGGCTAATATTTCCAATTTGGAATATTTCCAACCTTGCTTTGCATGGAATTTATTTTTCCTAATATGAGTGATATCAACGATATCATTGGGGGCATGTGGCATAACAACGGTTATTGCTCAACCCCCAACCAAATGCTCAATCCATTCGGATCTTGTCACACTAGTGTTTATGTATTTTTATGCAACTCCAACACTTGGATTTCTTCAAATCCATGTATTCAAAGGAGTGAGATCCATCTACCTTTTGCATGTCCCTCATTAGGATTTCAACAAAGGATGTAATATTGCCTAAACATAAATGATTGTTTACTCATTCATTTATCTAGGATCTTTGGTCCACGGCAATTATAACATAATGGATTCTCATAAACGCAAATGTCATTTTTCTTTCGAAAAGTGGCAAAGTATGACAAATCTCACATTTTCACAAAAATGTGATTGTACTATCCATGTACACAGAAATGCCAAATCATATATTTGGCTCAACTATACCTCCAACTCATTGGAGGCAAGCGAGTTACTTGGATCAATTTGGAGTTCACCTCAACAAGCAGACGCCTGTAAAGTCTCCATATTTCCATTGGAGCTATTATTAGCCTAATGCCACACTACCACATGTAGTATGATAATATCATGTACCACATACATGGTATACATATTCTATATGAGTGCAAATTCTTTTGGATTCTGCCTCACTCTATATATAGAATTACTTGGGATCCAACCAGATGGAAAGGAATATTGTTTAGTGGACCATTGTACCGCTAACACAACTATGAGAGATTATGCAAATTCCTTCCATATCGCCCGGGGGGTGTATTACATACATCAATCCCATATTACATGTTGCGTACAAAATAATTTTCTCTCTTGATCTCATCAAGATTTGGCATATCTACCTTGATCATTCCACATGTAGAATGACGAGAAAATTATTATCAATTCTATTGGTCATAACATTAATGTGAGCCACCAAATTTCTTGAAGAAATTCAAGAATAGACATGTGACTCCATTTGCCATTTTATGGACCATAAAGATACTATGTAATGCACACATGCATCTACAGTGTTGTCCTAAGATGTGTGCCTTACTCATAAGGTACCACAATTACCAAATTCATTGCTCAAATTTTACAATTTAGAGCATGTGATCCTGACCGCGGGATCTAATCCATTTACATGGAATAATTTGGTGTTTAGGGACTACATCATTAAGTATCTTATGTTCATACACATAATGGCACAACTAAATCTCTCGTCGAGAGAATCAAGTTTGTTATTTGATGACCCAAAATAGAATTCTAATTTTCCAACATCTAGTTGGTGACATGCGGATTTACACAACGCATCATAATTCCAAATTCATCAAACGCATCATACGGCTCCCCCATTGCGGTTAGTGCGTGGATATTTGGCCATGCGACCAAACATTTTCCATCTACGAATTGGTAACGTTTTGCACGTACCAATATCACCACCGCAGCATACATCAAAGGGCATCTTGGGGATTCATTCATTGCCCGTATGTTGAACACATATTTGAGGAAGATTCCAGGCATTAGGGGGAGATATTTACCACACATAGAATGCCAGGAATGAAAAAGAGAATGTCACTACTGATATTCGGTCCTCAAATCCACGTACCAAAGAATCTGAACCAACAGTTCAGAATATCTTACATTTGCAACACATTGCAAATACTCTGCCAAATGCATGAAATTGTGACCCAATCCGATTCTCATCTAATGTGCCAAAAAGAGTGGAGGTACCTAACAAAACCACTCAACTCCTGAATCTGAATAAGAGGGGGAGAAGTATGGCCACATAGGGATTCAACTTCTTGCAAGCATTCTCGGATCAGGGGGAGACAATTATCCAAGACAATACATGCATGTCAACCTCAAGTTGATAGACGACACATGGATATTTACTATCCAAAGCCTATGGATGTTTAACATCCAAAAGCCCAGCATACTTGTGCACAAATTTAGGCGCTGGGTCATCATTGGAACACCCTAACTCTACTATTATGGGAAATGACATGGAGTTCAAAGGGTCAATATTTCCACATGCTAAAATTGGTTCCATTGAATCAATCATACCAAAAGACTACAAATTGTCGACAAACTCCTCAATATTGCCATGCACCTTATCTGGATCCAGACCACAAGTCCTAGGCAGAGTGTTCAAACACTCATCATATTGGGTCAATCAAAGGTGGCAATTAAGGAGAATTGCTTTCACTCAAAGTGAGAAGTTTTTACTGATTTCTCCTCACAATGCTTTCTTGATGGAAGCACTATGGATTCACAAATCCATAAGGTGGTGAAATAGTGAGAGCTTGTAGCACATGGTTTCACGCAGAGACCTAGCATAACATACCCATTGGTATGTGTGGAGATTAAGTTCCTATATTGATAATTGGCAGACCAAACTTGATTTTGGATAGATTTGGATTATAAGTTCCAATGGACTTTGTATTCTAAATCAAAACATAAATCGCAACATACATTGTGTATGAATCAAGTCACTCCATGGCTTGAAATAGTCAAGTTGATTGTGGTACAACTGACTAGGTGAGTTCCTTCCACAAAAGGATGTCTCCCATCATTGATTTCACATGTGTGATCATAGTAAAATCCCCATAGATTTTATACATCTCCTATGGTACATATCAAAACAGGTCGTCATCATATAAGACAAATTTGAGATGAAAGATTTGGCTAAAACTAAATTATGCTTAAGTCCATAACTTAAGCACACACATCGGTCTTCCAATATTCCATTGATATTGTATACCAATATCCGAATAATATTGGGCAATCGTACTACCAACAATATGGTCATTCAATCCCTAAATATGGATCAATATCCATTCTGACCCTTGGGATAACAACCTTAGTGCCATCAAAGCGCTCATGTATCTTACATATTGCAACAAAGGCCTGATATTGCATTTACGATACTTGCTATAGCTCAAAATAGCGCAACTCTGAACAATCGAAAGGTGGGAGTGAAAGTAGATATCCATAGATATCTATATGGCATAAAGGATCTTGATTTATTATTTAAATTAAGATATGATCATGTGGAGTATCAAGATACTGGCTATTTAATCCCTTATATTGCCAGATCACATACCGATGTTATAGTGGTAAAGTTATCATAGGAGTCATCAAACTTGACTCTAATGACTACTTCCACTCCTCATTCTAAAGTATTACATAGACATGTATCACTTTATTGAATGATCACATTTGATTCATCGAATCACTAGCCATTATCCTCAATGATAATGCAACTTGTGTTGCTTGGATGTATACAGGTTACATAAGGGCAATATCACTATATTGCCTTCTATAAATGTTTTCTTCTCACTAAAGTGAGGAGATAAACACCTTGCAAACTGTCAAGTGATAACTCCACAAGATTTATTCACAAAGCCCCTACCAATTCCCATATTTCACAATGTGTTGTTGAAATTGGTATGCGATGACTTTGAGAGTTACAAGGTTCAGGGGGAGACTCCTCTTGAAACTATAACATGTTCAAAACATCATATTGTACTCTTTTCCCCTATGAGTTTTTCCTCACATAGGTTTCTCATAAGAGGTTTTTAATGAGGCAATATCAATACAAGTTCATATGTCATATCTCTTGTTTTCCCCACAGGGGTTTTTGTTTGGGATATCAAAGACATAGCCAATGTCATATCTTCTGTTTTCCCCCACATGGGTTTTTGAGAAGGTATCAAAGACATATAATTGCAATTATGATCCTCAGATCATATTTATTGTTCTCTAAACTTGGTCATGGGTTTTCCTTACAAGGTTTTTCCCATACGAGTTTACAATGAGACAATAATCAACATATGCCATACATTTAGCCCTTATTTTTCCCACTGGGTTTTAGGGAGTTTTAATGGCATATCTACACATATTTCTCCTCATTTTTCCCCACAGGGTTTTTGGAGAAATTATTAATACATTGATCTCAAGGACGGATTCGATCAAGGGGAAGTGTTATGAATATATTGTACAGGATGATCTCATCCTAACCACCGCATGTGGTTCCTTATCAGTCAAGGCACAACCGTATAGGAGTTCCTCCCCGCATGACTGCATGCACGGGAAGCTCCCACAGCCACGTAACGTGTGCATGAGGTTACGATGACTTGGCGGTGAAGTTTCCTTCTCCTCTCCTCCCTATATATGTAACCCCACGATCAATGAATAAAGACGACGAGTTCATTTGCCTACATTGTGTCTCATTCACTTTTACTCGCAATTATACTCGCAACATCGCGGACGCCGCCATCGCCATCTCGCGCGGACGCTGCCACGCCATCGCCTCTCGCTGGGGCGTTGCACTAGTGGATTTTGGTATGTCCTTCTCTAATCGTTTCCTCTCTAGAGAATTAACATCTGAGTGAAATAAAATTTGTAATTCTTTTCTAGACCTTGATGGAATTAGGATCTCGCGGACGTTGCTAGTTTATTTAGTATACTAGGGCCAAGTTAATACGGTGTGTAATCAATCTCAATGTTCAATGTGGATGGGATATATTTCCTGTTAATCTTGGAATAAAAAATAAGTAGTTTAGCTAACAGGAGCGTTGGTACTTCTTTAATAGTTGGTACTTCTTTCGGTTCTAGTTTAACTAATTAGTGTTTTTCTTTGTTTAATTTTTACTTTTTAGAACTATTTAATAATTGAATAATGAAGAAGAGGAACATAGACATTCGATCTTTTTTTCAGCCGCCGACAAAGAAGGCGATTGTTGTTGCTGTGAACCCCGATCCATCTCCGGATGAAAATATTGTGGAAGAGGAAGTGCACAATCAAGGATTTCTCCAAAGCAATGATTTGTTGAAATTTAAATTGCAACTTGAAACTTATATTGATGACATGCGACAAGATGCTAGCTTCCAAGATCCAGACAATATTGTTGATCTCTCAGTTAAGCTTGTTGAAACAAAGAGGCACAAAGTGTATGATATGGTGTACTTGCTTCTCAAATTAATATTGCTTTTACCGGTGGCAACTACGAGTGTTGAAAGGTTATTATTTGCATTGGTTATAGTGAAAACAAAGTTAAGAAATAAGATAGGTGATACTTTCTTGGATGATTGTCTAGTCACATTTATTGAGCGGGATATTTTCTTCCAAATTAATGAAGATGATATAATAGAGACATTCATGTCATTAAGAAAGCGGCGGATAAACAAATAGTATTGTAAGTCTCTCATATTGCTATATTTTAAAGTATTTGTATTTCATTTGAACAATTTATATTAAGATTTAACGTTGTTTTACCCAATTTTTATATGTGTATCGAATTATAATATGGTTTTACCGAATTATAATATGGTTTGATTTGTATATAATTTTTTTTTTGGCACACCCCTGTGATCAAAAGTTGGGTCCGCCACTGCCAGTAGGAAAGACCAGGAGACCGAGTCAACCGCCTTGGCGAGGTCCACTTTGAGAAGAATCACAGGTGTCTTTCTGCTGCAACATGACTTCCTCAGTTGACATCAGACATGGTGTGCGGTGCGGGGCAACCGGTAGCGAACAGGACAGTCTTCTCGCCTAGTCGTATAATTAGTTTCCTTTTAAGTACAACTGTTTTGCAGCGCCGTTAAAGCCGGCGATTTATGTATGTGTGCCTTGTACGCCACGGTCAAATGTTTTGGCCAAAACGTACAACGTGTAAGACTCTATTCTCTTAATGCAATACGTGCAATGTGCACGCTTTCGAAAAAGCATCAGACATGGTGTCCTCCGAACTGCAGCTTGACTTCCTCAGTTGAAATCGTGCTGCAGCTCGGAGGCGGCCGCCGACAGACCGGGCCTCTTGACGGCGCCGATGACACACTTGATGGTGAAGCAGTCGTCCCGCAGGTACCGAGACGCCTCGAACGTCTGGTGCCCCTTCAAACGAACCTCGGAGGCCTCCGGGGCGGGCGCGGCGCCGGGTTTCGTCAATATCAGAGTCTAGATATTCAACATCTGATTAATATACTCAAATCACATAACAAAAATATATAAAAAACAAATATAATATATCAACTATATCTGTCCGTATTATCGTTCAGAAGCAGGTAAAAAGGCTAAAAGCTCTCGCCGTCAAAGGGTCCAGAGCTAGTTCAATTCAGTGAAGACTAGGGTATAAATTTCAATAAAAAAAAAGACTAGGGTATAAAGTGTGTTGAATCATCATTTTTAGCATCTAGGAAGATTATATAAAAAAGTTAACATAAAGAATGATATAGAATCAATTTATTTATCAGAATGGAACATACAGATTTTTTGAATGAAAATGGAACATACATAGTCTCTTTAGCTTTGCACTACGTCTTCAGAAGTGCGGCATCACTCTCGCTTGTGCTACCACTATCCGTTGCAGGTTCACGTCCAGAACCAGCAGGAGTATCAGCAGCCTGCTCGCCCTTGTACTGGTAGAAATGCGAGCACACAAGGAAGTAGACGAAATTGGCTCCAGTAAGCACCGCCATGGCGTAGTAGAAGTAGTCGATCCTCCCGGCGTTGATGTCGTCGATGACCCAGCCCCCAGACCTACCGTGTTGCCTCGTCCTCGCGTTCACGATGTTAACCACGAGTGTGGCCAGGTAGCTGCTGATGCCCTGCGAGCAGTAGAAGGCCGCGTTGGCGAGCGTGCGCATCTGCTCCGGGAACTGCGTGTTGTAGAACTCTGTCTGTCCAATCATGCTGAACGTGCCCGACACGCCCATCACCGCGAGCTGCGGTGCCAGGAGGAACACGGACAGCGGGGACACGCCGTCGCCGTGTGACAGCGCCGAGTGCCTCCGCCTCCGCTCCACGGCGGCCGCGACAACGCAAGCCACCGCCCCCACCACCAGCCCGGCGCCCTGCCTCTGGAGCAAGGTGATGCCGCGTCCTGCCTTGGTGACCCGCTTCGCGGCGCGGGTGATGAGCAGGTCGTAGACGGGCACGAACAGCGCGACGGAGAGGTAGAACACGGCGATGATCGACGCCTGCGGGATGGTGAAGTGCTTCCCCATGTGGAGGTCCATGGTTCCCGCCTGGATTACCGTGTAGTTTATCAGCTCCGTCACCACGGTGAACCACAGGGTTGCCGGAGATCCACACAGGGATGATCTTCACGAGGCACTTGGCCTCCTCCACCTGCTGCACGCTGCACAGGTTCCACGGCCTCGCCGGGGACCCGTCGGGCCGTATCTCGTCGGCGTCCGTCACGATGGCCGCCTTGTTTAGAAAGCTGAGCTGCAGAGTGAGGGGGAGCTTGAACACGCGGCGCCCGTTGCCGACGGCGGCCGGAGGGTTGTACAGGAGCTCCTCCTGCCGCCGGGCGTCGTCGGGGTGCGGCAGCCGGTGCCTCCACTTGCGGCAGGACGCGACGAACACCCGTGCGACGCTCGAGAAGATGCTGCCCTCGGGCGGCACGTAGACGTACACCTTGGTGCCGACGAGGAACACCACGAAGGCGACGGCCATGAGCGCCGTGGGGATGGCGAAGCCGAGGCCCCAGCTCACGTGGGTCTGGACGTAGAGCACGACGCTGAGCGCCAGGAACGTGGCGATCATGGCGACGGCGTAGTACCAGTTGTAGAAGCGCGTGAGCCCTCCCTTGTGCTGCTCTTTGCTCTCGTCGAACTGGTCCACGCCGAAGGGCAGGCTCGTCGGGTTCATGCCGCCGGCTGAGACCACGAGCAGACCCAAGCCAAGGTAGAACACGCCTCGCTGCAGCGCCGACGGGGCGACACACGTCCCGGCTTGCTGTGCCATCGGGCTGCACGTCGGCGGTTTAAGCTGATGGAGACTCGCCGTTAGGGTGATAACCACCATTGCCTGTATGGCGGCACAAACAATCACATGATTAGTCGTGCATGCGTCACATGCGTTTGATTGGTGGTTCTCCAATCCAAAAAAACAAAAGTAATTGTAATATAATTTTAGCGAAATTAATGTTTTCGATCCAATGGTGGTTTGCAAATGTCGCTTTGTTGTATCGGGGACAAAAGTATCTTTTTCAGTGATAGAGAACATGAGATATGTAGACATGATGTCAAGGTAAAAACTTACAGCGACTCCGAAAACGGTTCCAACCAGAAGGGTCCAGAACCTGCCCCAGAACGCGTCGGCGAGGAAGGCTCCGACGACGGGTGAGAAGTTGTACGTGCCTGAGAAGATGTTGTTCACGTTCGTGGCGGCGTTCGGCTTCATGTTGTAACGGACCATGAGGTAGATGGTGAGGGAGCCGGAGACGGCGCCGGCCGCGATATAAGCTGCCGCGTAGACCCCTGCATCCCATGCCATGGCAAGCGCGCGCACACATTAATCCCGTTGCCATAGCTGAAGCAATGAAAGCTAAGCTTAGATGCACAGCTATCGACAGACCGATGATGAAGGCGACGGCTCGCCACCCTCTGGGCCTCCGTGTCGCCTGCACTCCTCCTCTGCCACCGCCCGCAGCATCTTGCTCCGGCACCGGGTGGACGCTGCTCAGCCCCTGCGGCTGCGGTCCACGTCGCGAGGCCATGGATGCTGCTGCTGAGCCCCGAAGCTGGATTAGAGATGGAGCAGGTGCTGCTATGTTGTGCTTCGGCTGCAGTGGATTGCTTTCCGGCCTGCAGCTGCGCATCCGTATTTGTACTGGCGCCGGCTGATAAAGGTATGCGGATAACCACTGTGTTTTGCTCTTCAGGTGTCACCCAGCTTCTTCCTGCTGGTTTCTCGATCGCCTCCCAACTCATGGCGTGGGTTGTTGAGAGGAAGAGCACTCTGATTGCTGGGAAGCAACTCAACGGAATAAAAACCAGACGGGGAGGAAGTCAGGACGGAGTCGCTTAGGGCTCAAAAATATAACGCAGCATTCTGCTGTTTCATCGTCAGTTCGTATCTACTCTTGCGTAGCCGCCGTTTCAGGTATGTCGTGCAGGCGACATCGTGTTGTTTTAGTTTAAACTAATTTATTTATATTTACTGATACACGGGAGCAAAAACCTGAAGCTCAAAAAGCGTGGTCAATTCACATTATTCTGACGACCGAATTCAGAGCTTTGGCGTTGGTTTGACCTTAACGAACGTTAAAACGTGCTTAATCTTCAAACCTGGGCAGACACGAGGAACTGCACATACAGGTACTGCTTTCACTAGATCCCTTCTGAGTCTTGCCTAGTCGTCACGAGCGGATGAGGTCTTCCCCCTTCGTCACCCTCGCCGTTGCCCACTGATATTTACGTCACAACTGACGATGCACGGTTTAAAATGTACCATCAGTATACGACTTTCCCTTTGTCTGATTCCCATTGAATTTTGTGTCACAACTGACGACTCTGTTTTAATTTTGCATTTTATTTATGTCTTGCTGATGATGCACCAGCGCACATCATCGTGCTTTTTTTCGAAAGCACGCACATTGTGCACGTATTTTATTAAGGAAAGCTAGAGTTTTACACGTTATACGTCAAAATCATTGACCGCAGCGCACAAAGATACACTGACATACATCGTCGGCTTGAACGGCGCCGCAGGAAAAGTTGTACTGTAAAAAACAAATGTGCGATGGGTAAGAAGGGAAACTACTGGTAGTCCTGCACCGACGCGAGTAGGAACGCTAGGTCCCTAAAGCCTGCAGTCGCACAACCCTGTGCCTCGTCCTTGATTTGAAATACAAGCTGAGCCGACGTCCTGAAGGCGCTGTCGAAGGTTCTTCGGTTCCTTTCCTTCCAGACTTCCCATGATACGAGCAAGACAAGAGAGTCGAAGTCCTTCCTGAAAGGCTTTGCGACAATCCGCCTGGATCGTAGCCACCAAAGGACCAAGCTGTCGTCCGAAGTCGGGGAAATGTGGTCCAGGTGCGCGAGACGGAGCAAACGGTGCCATACCTCCCTGGTGTACACGCATGAAGCTCGCAGGTGATCGGAAGTCTCCGCGAGCTGCGAGCATAGGGCGCAGTCGGCGCTCTGCTGTAGGCCGTGGCGCATCCGTCTCTCCGCCGTCCATAGCCTACCGTGCAAGCCCAGCCAGAAGAAGGACTTCACCTTCGGCGGTGCCTTTGCGCGCCACAGCTCCTTTGCACCCAACAGGACGGTGGACCCGACGAAGAAGGCCTTGTATGCCGATGCGGATGTGTATTTTCCGGAGGCTGTACATCTCCAAACAAACTTGTCTTCCACTCCCGGTTGAAGGACCACCCCTTGCAGCTTGTCCCACAGCTCGGCATACTCCACAAGCGCGGCCATGCTGTGCGCGTGGGAGACGTCCTGAATCCAGCAATCCTCCTACAGGGCATCCTGATAGAGCGCTTTCTTCTCCGAGTCCCAACTCCCCGGAACAGGTTAGGCGCCGTATTGCAGATGGCACCATCTGGCAGCCAGGCGTCGGTCCAGAACCTGGTGCGTGCTCCATCCCCGAAGACCACTGACACGGAGGCCGCGAACATCTTACCCATCTTACATTTTGGACGAGCCGGGAGAAGCGCGCACGAGCGTCCGGGCAGGTTCATCGTGTCCACTCCCACCGTAGTCTCAAGGCGTAGCCAAGAATAGTGAGATCAGGCAGCCCTAGGCCGCCCCGATCACGTGGGGAGCAAACAATGGGCCATGCCACACAACATTTGCCTGAGGACACAGACTCAGTTCCGGCCTAGAGGAACACTCGTCGACGCTTATTGACTTGCTTGATTGCCCATTTATAGGGCCCATTTCCTGGAGACGTGTACTAGTAAAGCCGACAACGTGGTCTGGGCAAGTGTCTTCCTCCCAGCCTGGTTGAGCAGCCCCGCTTTCCAGGTCGGGATCTTCGCGGCCATGACGTCCACGATGGCATGCTCATGCCGCGTGCTCAGCCTGGACACAGATAGAGGCCTCCCAGCCTGGTTGAGCAGCCCCGCTTTCCAGGTCGGGATCTTCGCGGCCACGGCGTCCACGATGGCTTGCTCATGCTGCCTGCTCAGCCTGGACACAGATAGAGGCGCTCCAAGGTACTCACTTGCAGTACTTCGTTGACTCGATCATCGGAGCAACGGATCGAAGTGATGGAGCACTTGGCCAGGTTGGTTGAGAGCCCTGACGCCCCGGTAAACGGTCGAAGATGCCATTGATGGACTCGAAGTCCAGTGGCACCTGCTGGACGAAGATGACGAGGTCGTCCGCATATAAGGAGGCCCTACGCTTGATGCCGCCCGCTGGCAGTGAGGTGAGAAGGTTCCTGCGGTATGCCTCGGCCTGTAGGGCGTTGAGCACCATTATGGTGATGACGAAGAGCAGGGGTGACAGGGGGTCTCCCTTTCTAAGCCCACCATGACCTTCGTGCATGCTGTGCCCAGCAAAGCCGAGATCCAATCTCTCCATCGTCTGTGTGCTCCTGGATCTCCAGCAGGCAGGGGCGGACCCAAGGGGGGTCAGAGGGGTCCACCGACCCCATATGGCCCGCATGTCATGTATACACATATGTTGTATCTAGTATAGAGCAGAGCAGATTGGTTTCGTGACTTCCGTCGATCAAGGTCGATCACTACCAGATCGATGTCCATGCCGCGGCCAGGAGCCCCGCACGCCGCGCACAACACCAAGGCCCAGCCCACTCCCGCACGGCACCAACAGGCCCAGGACTACGTCACAACACGCTGCACACGAAGACTACACACGAAGAGTCGCGGGAGTTGGATCGCTCTCCCGCAGGACTGCTCTCGCGGACGCCGCCATCGCCATCTCGCGCGGACGCCGCCACGCCATCGCCTCTCGCGCGGACGTTGCACTAGTGGATTTTGGTATGTCCTTCTCTAATCATTTCCTCTCTAGAGAATTAACATCTGAGTGAAATAAAATTTGTAATTCTTTTCTAGACCTTGATGGAATTAGGATCTCGCGGACGTTGCTAGTTTATTTAGTATACTAGGGCCAAGTTAATAAGGTGTGTAATCAATCTCAATGTTCAATGTGGATAGGATATATTTCCTGTTAATCTTGGAATCAAAGATAAGTAGTTTAGCTAACAGGAGCGTTGGTACTTCTTCAATAGTTGGTACTTCTTTCGGTTCTAGTTTAACTAATTAGCGTTTTTCTTTGTTTAATTTTTTTTCTTTTCAGAACTCTTTGATAATTGAATAATGAAGAAGAGGAACGGAGACATTCGATCCTTTTTTCAGCCGTCGGCAAAGAAGGCGGTTGTTGTTGCTTTGAACCCTGATCCATCTCCGGATGAAAATATTGTGGAAGAGGAAGTGCAAAATCAAGGATTTCTCCAACAATGATTTGTTGAAATTTGAATTGCAACTTGAAACTTATGTTGACGACATGCGACAAGATGCTAGCTTCCAAGATCTAGACAATATTGTTGATCTCTCAATTAAGCTTGTTGAAACAAAGAGGCACAAAGTGTATGATATGGTGTACTTGCTTCTCAAATTAATATTGCTTTTACCGGTGGCAACTACGAGTGTTGAAAGGTTATTATCTGCATTGGTTATAGTGAAAACAAAGTCAAGAAATAAGATAGGTGATACTTTCTTGAATGATTGTCTAGTCACATCTATTGAGCGGGATATTTTCTTCCAAATTAATGAAGATGATATAATGGAGACATTCATGTAATTAAGAAAGCGGCGGATAAACAAGTAGTATTGTAAGTCTCTCATATTGCTATATTTTAAAGTATTTGTATTTCATTTGAACAATTTATATTAAAATTTAACGTTGTTTTACCCAATTTTTATGTGTATCGAATTATAATATGGTTTTACCGAATTATAATATGGTTTGATTTGTATATAATTTTTTTGGCACACTCCTGTGATCAAAAGCTGGGTCCGCCACTGCCAGTAGGAAAGACCAGAAGACCGAGTCAACCGCCTTGGCGAGGTCCACTTTGAGAAGAATCACAGGTGTCTTTCTGCTGCAGCATGACTTTCTCAGTTGACATCAGACATGGTGTCCTCCGAACTGCAGCTTGACTTCCTCAGTTGAAATCGTGCTGCAGCTCGGAGGCGGCCGCCGGCAGACCGGGCCTCTTGACGGCGCCGATGACACACTTGATGGTGAAGCAGTCGTCCCGCAGGTACCGAGACGCCTCGAACGTCTGGTGCCCCTTCAAACGACCGTTACCCCTGCTGTCAGCGCTCCCGAACGTGGTAACCTTCGGGACCTCGGAGGCCTCCGGGGCGAGCGCGGCGCCGGGTTTCGTCAATATCTCTAGATATTCAACATCTGATTAATATACTCAAATCACATAACAAAAATATATAAAAAAAACAAATATAATATATCAACTATATCTGTCCGTATTATCGTTCAGAAGCAGGTAAAAAGGCTAAAAGCTCTCGCCGTCAAAGGGTCCAGAGCTAGTTCAATTCAGTGAAGACTAGGGTATAAATTTCAATAAAAAAAAAGACTAGGGTATAAAGTGTGTTGAATCATCATTTTTACATCTAGGAAGATTATATAAAAAAAAATTAACATAAAGAATGATATAGAATAAATTTATTTATCAGAATGGAACATACAGATTTTTTTTTGAATGAAAATGGAACATACATAGTCTCTTTAGCTTTGCACTACGTCTTCAGAAGTGCGGCATCACTCTCGCTTGTGCTACCACTATCCGTTGCAGGTTCACCCAGAACCAGCAGGAGTATCAGCAGCCTGCTCGCCCTTGTACTGGTAGAAATGCGAGCACACAAGGAAAGTAGACGAAATTGGCTCCAGTGAAGCACCGCCATGGCGTAGTAGAAGTAGTCGATCCTCCCGGCGTTGATGTCGTCGATGACCCAGCCCCCAGACCTACCGTGTTGCCTCGTCCTCGCGTTCACGATGTTAACCACGAGTGTGGCCAGGTAGCTGCTGATGCCCTGCGAGCAGTAGAAGGCCGCGTTGGCGAGCGTGCGCATCTGCTCCGGGAACTGCGTGTTGTAGAACTCTGTCTGTCCAATCATGCTGAACGTGCCCGACACGCCCATCACCGCGAGCTGCGGTGCCAGGAGGAACACGGACAGCGGGGACACGCCGTCGCCGTGTGACAGCGCCGAGTGCCTCCGCCTCCGCTCCACGGCGGCCGCGACAACGCAAGCCACCGCCCCCACCACCAGCCCGGCGCCCTGCCTCTGGAGCAAGGTGATGCCGCGTCCTGCCTTGGTGACCCGCTTCGCGGCGCGGGTGATGAGCAGGTCGTAGACGGGCACGAACAGCGCGACGGAGAGGTAGAACACGGCGAGGATCGACGCCTGCGGGATGGTGAAGTGCTTCCCCATGTGGAGGTCCATGGTTCCCGCCTGGATTACCGTGTAGTTTATCAGCTCCGTCACCACGGTGAACCACAAGGTGCCGGAGATCCACACGGGGATGATCTTCACGAGGCACTTGGCCTCCTCCACCTGCTGCACGCTGCACAGGTTCCACGGCCTCGCCGGGGACCCGTCGGGCCGTATCTCGTCGGCGTCCGTCACGATGGCCGCCTTGTTTAGAAAGCTGAGCTGCAGAGTGAGGGGGAGCTTGAACACGCGGCGCCCGTTCCCGACGGCGGCCGGAGGGTTGTACAGGAGCTCCTCCTGCCTCCTGGCGTCGTCGGGGTGCGGCAGCCGGTGCCTCCACTTGCGGCAGGACGCGACGAACACCCGTGCGACGCTCGAGAAGATGCTGCCCTCGGGCGGCACGTAGACGTACACCTTGGTGCCGACGAGGAACACCACGAAGGCGACGGCCATGAGCGCCGTGGGGATGGCGAAGCCGAGGCCCCAGCTCACGTGGGTCTGGACGTAGAGCACGACGGTGAGCGCCAGGAACGTGGCGATCATGGCGACGGCGTAGTACCAGTTGTAGAAGCGGGTGAGCCCGCCCTTGTGCTGCTCTTTGCTCTCGTCGAACTGGTCCGCGCCGAAGGGCAGGCTCGTCGGGTTCATGCCGCCGGCGGAGACCACGAGCAGCCCCATGCCAAGGTAGAGTACGCCTCGCTGCAGCGCGGACGGGGCGACACACGTCTCGGCTAGCTGTTCCATCGGGCTGCACGTCGGCGGTTTAAGCTGATGGAGACTCGCCGATAGGGTGATAACCACCATTGCCTGTATGTGGCGCCACATAGGTTGCAAATGTCGCTTAATTTGTTGTTTCGGGGAGGAAAGTAACTTTAATTTCGCTGCAGAGAAAATATGCACACATGATCTCAAGGTAAACTTACAGCAACTCCGACCACGGTTCCAAACAGCAGGGTCCAGAACCTGCCACAGAACGCGTCGGCGACGAAGGCTCCGACGACGGGCGAGAAGTTCAACGTGCCTGTGAAGATGTTGTTAACGTTCGTGGCGGCGTTCGGCTTCATGTTGTAACGCTTCATGAGGTAGGGGGTGAGGGAGAGGGAGAAGGCGTTGCCCGCGATATAAGCTGCCGCGTAGACCCCTGCATCATCCCAAGCGCAAGCGCAAGCGCACACACATTAATCCCGTTGCCATAGCTGAAGCAATGAAAGCTAAGCTTAGATGCACAGCTATCGACAGACCGATGATGAAGGCGACGGCTCGCCACCCTCTGGGCCTCCGTGTCGCCTGCACTCCTCCTCTGCCACCGCCCGCAGGATCTTGCTCCGGCACCGGGTGGACGCTGCTCAGCCCCTGCGGCTGCGGTCCACGTCGCGAGGCCATGGATGCTGCCGCTCAGCCCCGAAGCTGGATCAGAGAGATGGAGCAGGTGCTGCTGTCTTGTCTTGTGCTTCTGCTGCAGTGGATTGCATGCCGGCCTGCAGCTGCGCATCCGTATTTGTACTGGCGCCGGCTGAGAAAGTTATGCGGATAACCACTGTGTTTTGCTCTTCAGGTGTCACCCTCATGGCGTGGGTTGTTGAGAGGAAGAGCACTCTGATTGCTGGAAGCAACTTAACGGAATAAAAACCAGACGGGGAGCAAGTCAGGACGGAGTCGCTTAGGATTCAGAAATAATAACGCAGCATTCTGCTGGTTCTTCGTCAGTTCGTATCTACTCTCGCGTAGCCGCCGTTTCAGCTATCTCGACATCGTGTAGTTTTAGTTTAAACTAATTTATTTATATTTCCTGATACACGGGAGCAAAATCTGAAGCTCAAAAGCGTGGGCATCTGACATTATTCTGACGAGCTTTGGCGTTGGTTTGACCTTAAAACGTGCTTAATCTTCATACCTGGGCAGCCACGAGGAACTGCACGTACAGGTACTGCTTTCACTAGATCCCTTCTGAGTCTTGCCTAGTCGTCACGAGCGGATGAGGTCTTCCCCCTTCGTCACCCTCGCAGTTGCCCACTGATATTTACGTCAGAACTGACGATGCACGGTTTAAAATGTACCGTCAGTATACTACTTTCCCTTTGTCTGATTCCCATTGAATTTTGTGTTACAGAGCGAGATGAAATACAGGTGCGACTCTGTTTTAATTTTGCATTTTATTTATGTCTTGCTGATGATATTTACGTCACCCTGGCCCGTCGTCACCCTCGCCGTTGCCCACTGATATTTACGTCAGAACTGACGATTCACGGTGCATATGTACGTGGCGCTGGTGCGTGATGGATCGTAGTGTAGCCTCATCATATCTAAAGAAGCTATAAGAGCATCTTCACTGTCTCTCCACGCATGCATGCAGACTTTTAATTACTATTTTTTTTTTTTTAGATAAAGAGGTTTTTCTAGCTTTATTGATCATAAAGCGTGCTCAAACGCTCTTGCGTATAGGCACACCCGGTGTTTGGAATACTAATTAGTCTTAGGACAAACATCAATAGAATCACACATCAATATATCAGGCTCAGGCAATTCCAGCGTGAAGCCCTCCTCCAAAGCTTGGGAAACGGCCGTTGGTGAATCTGATCCTAACATATTTCTTGTGGCTGCCTGTGCTCGATTCTCTCACCTCCAGGCTCCTACTCCTTTTCACCTCACCTCCAGCTTCCATCACTTAATGTCCTCCCTCCACAACATTAGATCCTCCGCTCCCACCCTCCCACCACACACACACGCCCGCGGATCTGGAGGTGTGGATCTCCGTCATAAAGTCCGAGAGCAAATGGTCCTCGCAGAAATGATCTGGCGAACTGCAACGGCGGCGAACCATGTTTTGGGCAGGACGACGGAGGAATACCAGGGCTGTCCAAGACGGCGCCATATCATCTTCACCGTTGTGCTCGCGGATGGTGTGCCTAAATGTGTGGACGCGGTTCCGCACACAAAAAAACATGAGCTGGGTGTTCGTGGCCGCCGACGCGGTGTACCTCGCCGGCTGGACTCGCCGCTGCAGAGCTCAACCCCTGGATTTTGTCACGATGGAGGATCCATGTACTGCCGAGGTCGCTGAGGTCGTGGCACCGCCGAGCGTCGCCGTCCAGGTGGGTCTCTGGCAAGCACTCCGTTCGCAGCCCAGTCGTCGTTCTCGATGGGACGCAGAATCTAGTCAAGTAGTACTAGTGATTCGATCGATCATCAATCAATTGCATAATTATGCCTTGTTTAGATGGCAAATATCTGCAATGGTTGGACACTGTAGTTAGAATTTGGACACTGTAGCACGTTTCGTTTGTTTGTGGTAAATATTATCCTATCATGGCGTAACTAGGCTCAAAAGAATCATCTCGTAATGTACATCTAAACTGTGTAACTAGTTACTTTTTTTTACCTACATTTTATACTCTAAACATATGTCTTTTGGTGTATTTAATATGATGTGATGGAGGAAGAGTGGAAAAGGAGTTAGAAATTTTAGCAATCTAAACAAGGCCTTAGAATCACTTTTAGTCGATAGGGATTTCTGAAATATTGTTCTTGACTGCTTGGAAAGGACAGGAGCTCTCTTTTTTTTTTTTGGTAGCGTAGAGTAGCAGCTGCTTGGCTGAGAACAATTTCTGAAATGTAATTGAATAGGTACAAGAGAAATTTCCATGTGATGCCAACAACTAAAGGCCTCGATGGTGCTCTGAATGTCTTTGGTCTGAATGCTCACTGCCTCTCTAATGTATGCCCGATCTGAATGTCTGAAAGTTAGCTAAAAGACTGAACTCTGAAACCTACTGGATGCTCACTGCAGATAGCAGCCATGACTGTTGCTGAATTTGTTGTTTTTGTTTTGTTCAAGGGACCGATGCGCTAGTGATGTATGGGTAGTAATTTCTTTGAATTGGAACTGTTGGTAAATTTCTAGATTGAATTTCAGTGTCGAGTCATGTTTGATAGCAGCCAAGTTTGTGTATTTCTTGACTTCTTGTTGAGGGGATGTCGCAAACTGATAGGTGGGGGATGCCAGAGCACAAGCAGCCAGGGTGTTCGATGAAATGACTCAAGGAGGCAAACTCACCAATTCGTAGAAGAGGTGACTGTATCAAAATAGACCATGCAACCAAACACACCTCAGGGCTAGCCAGGCCTAGATAGTACAGACAACCAAACAATCACCTATTAGCTTGTTAGAGCCTGGCTGGGTTGAGATAGTCAGGCTAAACCTAACCAACAAACCAAACACACCCTAAGTCTAGATGCATAACAAAAGAAATGAATCTAGAAACCCCAAAACGACATACAATTTGAAACAGAGGAAGTAATTAACTCCCGTCCCGAGAGCTTCATTAACACAGTGTAGCCTCATCATATCTAAAGAAGCTACAAGAGCACCTCCACCGTCTCTCCACGCATGCAGACGAACATAATTACATTTTTTTAGATAAAGAGGTTTTGCCAGCTTTATTGATCATAAAGCGTGTTCAAACGTTCACAAGCGTATAGGCGCGCCCGTCAAACAGAATACTAATTAGTCTTAGGACAAACATCAATAGAATCACACCTCAATATATCGAGCTCGACGAATTCCAAATACCAAGTCCTCCTCCAAAGGCTGAGACTCCTGTGTTGGTGAATCGATAGACGCTAACATATTCCGGTGGCTGGATCGCTCTTCTCTCCAATTCCGGGATCGCCGCTCCATTTTCACCCAAACTGAACCAACAAACAGTGGCTTCCATCTACTTAATGTCTTGGCTATCCACAACATTAGATCCTTCATGTCCAACCATGTCCTTCCCTGAAAGATAATTTGGTCACGAAGTTTCCAAACACGCCATAAAGAGACCGCAAACAAGGCATTGATCAGTAAATGTTTCTTATTGTTCAGCCATAAGGCAACCATGTTTTCATATGACCATACTCTAGTTAGACCCAAGCATTCAGCAAAATGGGACCATACGGTCCTCACCACACAACACTCAAAAAAACAGATGATACATGGTTTTACGTCTAAACACAAAAAATACGACTTATCTTCAACATGTCTTCTGTTAGCTAGATTGTCCCTAGTGAGCAATCTATTTTTAGATAAGAGCTAGAGAAAAATCTGAACTCTAGGGGGGATTCTAAGTTTCCAAACAACTTGTACATGAATAGGTCTAATCCCATGGTGATTTATAACAACATTTAAAGATTGTACACAATACTTTCCACTAGAGCTAAAGCTTCAAATTATCTGGTCATTCCCCATCCCAAACCTGACTGATAGACTTGCTATGTTATTTACATATAATATATAAAGGCCAATATTGTGTTGCCAAACAAGAGTTACCCATCCAATTGTCCTCCCATAATCTTACCTTTCTACTATTTCCTACTCTCCACATAATCCCCATTTGAGCATCTTTCAAAGCCCAAGTCACCCCCTGCCAAAAAGGGGATAAGTGGTTACCCAAGGGACTATAGATGTTAGGACTCTCAGTTTTGTATTTATGATCAGAGATCTGAGCCTAGATGGCATTATTATTCAACTCATACATGAAGATCCAAGAGCTCAATAAAGCTATGTTTAAGTTTCTCAAATCAGGAATACCCAGTCCATCCAACTCCTTTTTGTGCTACTTGCTGTCAATGAGTAAGGTGATACTTATGTCTATCTTCAGTGTTATTCCATAGGAATCTGCCCATATGTGAGTTAATCATCTCAATGGGTCACCTTGGAAATTTCATAATGGACAATAGGTAAATGGGTATGCTTGCAAGGCATGCTTTAAGCAAAGTTAGGTGCCCTGCATAAGATAGGATCCTCCCTTTCCACCCTGCAATCCTTTTAATAATCTTTTCTATGCTAGGTTGCAGGACCTCCTTTTCTCAAGTTTGAGTGATGCAAAGGCACACCCAAATACTAGAAGCGGAACTCACCCTTTTTACAACAAAAAATCTTCGAGAGCTCATTCCTCATCTACACCCAAGGTCATCATATCACTTTTCTCATAGTTAATTTTCATACCAGGCATTTTCTCATAACATATTAAGATTCATTTGAGATTGTTGGGCTTTTTCTAAGTCATTTTCTAGGAAAAGTAGGGTATCATCGAGATATCTTTGCAGTGATGATCCCTCCCTTTCTACAAACCTGTAGCAGTCCCGTAAATTCGACCACTACTAGCTACTTTAATGAGCATTCTAGTAAAAGTATCACCCACTAGATTAAACATCAGTGGTGATAATGGGTCTCCTTGCCTAAGGCCTTTACCAGGCTTGAAGTAGGAGCTATTTCATCATTAATTCTGATGCAAATAGATTCACACTGGACCACTTTTTGCATACACTTTCTCCATTTGGATCCAAAATCTCTTGAAGTTAGCATTTCATTAATGAATTGCCAACTGACTTTATCATACGCCTTCTCGTAGTCTAATTTAAGGATAATACCACTTTCTTTTTTTTTTCTATGGATGTCATGAATAATTTCATGAGCAGTAACCACACTTTCTAGAATAAATTTGCCTTTTATGAAGGTTGTTTGATTGGAACAAACTAGTCTGTCAATAATCTTAAGTAATGTGTTGTTAAGAGCTTTACAAAAGATCTTAAAACTGTAATTGATGAGGCTAATAAGTCTAATTTTTTTTAAGAATTTTAGCCTCGACTTCCTTTGGGATAAGGGTGATCATGGCATAGTTAATTCTATCCAAGTTAAGGTGGTTTGCTTCAAAGTCCCTAACCAGCTCCATGAAGTCACATTTAATAACCTCCCAAAAGGTCCGGTAAAACAAGAAAGAAAAGTCATTTGGGCCAGGGCCCCCTCGGCATAAGAATAAAAAATGGTAGCTTTGATCTCCTCTTCAGAGAAAGGAGCCTCCAACATGTCATTTTCATCAGAAGTAACTTTATCATTTTCTTCCCAAAAATCCTCACCCAGGTGTACACCAAAACTCTCTTCAGCACCAAAAAGGTTTTTATAGAACTCCACGGCATGCTCAAGCAGGCCTTTATTGTCTTCAATTAGGCCATAACATTCTAGAATGGTATTTCTTTTTTTCCTAGCTCTTTGGTTAATCACAACTTGGAAGTAGGTGGTATGTCTATCCCCCTCTTTCACATCCCTATCTCTAGATCTTTGTCTTGCTTTAATCTCCTCTAAATTTCAAATACCTTCTAAATCCTTAACTATTGTATCCATCCTAGATTTTTCCCCTGGTAGTTGGTTACCCTCCTCATATCTTTTATCCAGAATGTCAAACTCCTTAAGGAGTTCTTTTTTCTAATTTTTAATGTCAGCATTAACATTTATGGCCCAACCTTTGATTTTTTTTTTCTAAGAAGTCTAACTTTGAACTACCAGATATCCATAGGGTTATCAAAAGCACATTTAGTTTCCTAAATTTTCTTGACTAGCTGCTTGAAATCAGGTTGCTCAAGCCACCATTTTTCAAATCTTAAAATAGTAGGTTTTTTGGTCACCTTGCACCCTAAGTTCTAGATTAGGGGGACATGGTCACTTCTAGCCCTAGCTTTAGCTATAACAAATGATCTAGGGAAAGTCTAATCAAAGGAAATATTGCAAAACAATTTGTCAATAACAGCCATTAACAGGTTGTTCTTGGTCGTTTTTTCCATGTAAAGGATCTGCGTTAGAATTTTTGAGCTCTAATAAACCAAAGTGGTTAATCCAGTTCTAAAAAGATCAGTCCAAACATAATTATATATGCTAAATCTATTTTTATAATAAGCTTATTTGAATCGACTCGAAGCATAACATTCACTTTGTTGAACTGAAGGTTGTGGAGTCGTTGGAGTGCAGGTCGTGGAGTCCAACCCCTTGATTATGGTGTTGTCGGTAAATCCAAATTCAGTTCCAAGTTCAGTTCCTAATTCTTAGAAACCGAGTTACCAAGGTATATTGGGTCATGTACCCCGGTAAACCGAAGTATTGAACTGGTACTGAATTTATCAAAATATGTCAAGTGTGAGTGTTGTTATATTATTACTTGTACTCTTGTAGATCATTATATTACATATTTGTGGTATTCTACTCTTATAGTCTTGTGGACTTTTATATGTATGCATTGACATTATAATTCTCTATGAAATCATGTCAAAATTTGCTTTTTGAACATGTAGTTACATGTCTCTTTGATTAGTTCCATACTTTTCAGTAAATACCAGAACCAAACCAAAAGTATCGAAACCTAATTTTCAAAGGAAATGATTGTTAGGACAAGGTCTCAGCAGTGAGCGGAGATAACCAAGGTCATGCGAAGGTCTTAGGCAATGAACGTGTGCAAAGGTTTTTCTTGCAGCAATGAAGATGGAACCTTCGCCAGGAGTAAAGATGAAACCTCTGCCTGAACCTTTGCTTATCTCCTTCCCCACCGTAAAGATCTTGTGGAGGTTGTGCTACATGCCTAAGGATCGACAAAGATATCATCTGCATCCGAATGCACATCAAAGGATGCGGAACCAGAGCCAAGAGTGGAGCTTGTGCACAAAGAGGATGATGCAAAAAAGGGCCTCTCGTGGCGGGCCAAGCCCCAACTAGGCTAGGTTTTAGGCAAGTGCCAAGGCGGTAACTAAGAAGAGAAGACCTTTGTGCCCTTGAAGGGTCCAAAGAGGAGTGTAGAATTTCCTAGGAATATTCAAGGGTCTCAGTTGTAATTGAACCATGGCCATTGGAGTGAACTATAAATAAGGAGCATTGACTCCTATGTAAGGGGTTGGTAAATTTAGAAATCTTCTACTTGTTCCCGCTACACTTAGCCTCTCACTCTCATCTTTGCTCAAAGCATTGTCCGAGCGGAGGTATCTAGATACCCCGTTAGAACCACTATTCTAACACCGATCCGTACCTATTTTCCGAGGAATTTAAGTATCGAACCGATTGCTTCGGTAATACCGAATGCCTAGGTTGAGTTGTCAGTGAACCATGACACACAAAACTAATGCTTACCTATGGGGTGATCAACTGCCACGAGTCAACAGAAACTTTCTAGGTTACCACAGTTTGGTGCTCTGTAATAGCTACCACTTTGTACTCTTAGCACAAACAAAAACCCAAAAGTGTATTTGTAACCAAATGGGTAAACAAGAGCCAAGTATCAACATATCATCTAGGTGGAAGATTTTATCCCTCATGTTTGATATCTATGTCATCCAACAATATCGTCTTTGAGTTGTGAAATATGAAAAACTAGATGTATGAGTGAAGACAAAATACTTTCACCACTGTATTCCAAAAGAAATCAACAAATATATGACAAGTTCATTAGACACATAGACAAAATAGTTCAAAAAAATAAATCTACAACTTATATACTTACTTTATATGTCCATTAGCCAAAAAATCTTGGCCTGATTGCATGTTCATGAAAACACAGAGCATAGACTTTTCTTCATTTTTCCTAAAGTTGGACTTCACTAAATTCAACCGCTTTGACTTTCTTGTCGTCAAATTCATTAAAAATGAAAAAAAACAGCAATGTTTTCTCCCATTTCTAAATCTTTTATGTTGAGTTCTATACTTTCCCGATTGTCCGAAATATTATCTCATACTTTGTACCGGGCCTCTTTGGAAAAGATAACTATGTGCTTACTTGGAAGCCAACTTTGGGTATGGGCGATAAGCCACCGATGACTAGCGTATATAAGGTTGCCTAACTTTTTTTAATAAGGATTTAGCCGAACTATAAATCCCTTTCACTCAAAATTCAGATATGCAAAGTGTGTAGGAGTTCGAGCTCACAAATTTGGCGCCAAAGATTTGTAACATGACTAACCCGATGCACGGGCTACATGGGGTTTCCCAATCTAATTAGATGTGCTTCTTCCAAAGCATATGGTTTGCTAGATTCACATCAAGCGCCCATTCTTGGGGACTCAAGTTTAGGATCAGCCTTTTGAAAATCTTATATTCCTTAAGGAGTTTGTTCAGCTTAATCTATTCAATATTGGTAGGGGAAAAAACATGTATTTGATATGATGAAAGTCGTATGTACTGCTTGGAGGGAGATCTTCATGAGTATGACATTGAGCCTTCATTCGTTGTATGCTCTTTTATTGAGGTAGGGTGCCTTGTTGGTTTTTTAAGAAAATTTTATTGCATCTAAAGACTAGAACATCAAGTTGATACATGACACACTCACGCCTATGCCTAAATGGCAGCACACAACTAAACAAAAAAAATCAGAGTATATTATAGTGACATTCAATCCTCCTAATTCGTCACACGTATGTCTAGGTAAAGCTATCCTTCGTCACTTGTTTTAGTTGTCGCAATATCATTACAATTGTATCAACATATGCTCTGTGACAAAGTTAAAAGTCATTCCAACTTGGGCTTAACTTTGTTTGGAAGAATAAAGCACCACCGGGTGTGAGATTCTTTGCATGGCTATGGTCAAATGAGAGAATTCAATGCAAAACAAATCTGATCAAGAAGAAAATTGTGGACATAACTATGCGTGACATCCGTCAGTCTCTGAGGAAACCCCGACTCATGTCATTTTTGGATGCACATCGCTGCATGAGTTCTCGACAACTGCTCAAATAGAGACACAACCAACTTGGATGGTTCAAAAACTGTCTGAGATTAGACCGCCGGAACATATTCCAAGCAAGCACTTTGGAACCTTTGTGTTGTAGTTGGCACATTTGAAAGAGGAGGAATAATGCAATATGTTCAAAGAAGATCGGCCAACAATAATCGAGCAATCGGGCGGCGCAAGCGAAAAACAGGCCTTTGGAAGGCCGGACTACAAAAGAAAGACAAGGAAATTATAGATGTGTGGTGCTCCATTTTAACTTCGACAATGTGATTGCAATGCAAACTTATAGTGTAAATCAGTATTTCAAACTTTCGGCTTTTAGAGCCACATTGGGGATCCCCCCAACCCCCTGCCCCCCGACTTATCAAAAAACAAAGTCATTCCAACTTTTTGAGAGTCATGCATTTTAAGTTTGACAAAATTATAGAGATTAATGACGTCAATTTAGTATATTGTGAATATATAATTAATAAAGAATCTAATGATGATAAATGTTATCATTTTATTATATAATAAATTTGGTCAAACTTGAGATTTTTAGTCTCTCCAAAAAAAGAATATATTTTTTATAATTTAGAATGGAGGGAGTGCGACGACCATGGTTGTTGGGACCTTTTTTTTGTCTAAGAGTATCGATCCGTAGAGTTTACAAATTATATATTATATATATATTTTTTATCTTCTTTTCATTTATTAAGTGCAAATTCTTGGTATTATTTTTTATGCACCTTAACTTTAGTTTTGCAATCCTTTAGAAAACCATTTGTGTCAATTAATGGAAACTTAGTATTATGATATTATGATTTTTTTTTTTTTGTATGATCGTGTGCTATCAACATATTACAAATGCTTAAGATACATGGTAGGATTGTTTAATTGATAGCAGTGCTTATATGTTTTTCATTGTTAATACTTCATTCGCTGCATCGGCGAACCATAGAATCTTCCCAACCATATAGGGTGTGATTGGTTGGCCCAACCGGACGGTGCAAAGGGTCATTTGGCTTAATATGATGCACTCAATCCGTATTTGGTTGCTCAACCTGTATGTTTTTCTTGCATCCACTCATTCACTTTGGGTGTGGTGCAAAGGGCCATCTAACTTGATATGATGCACTCAGTCCGTGTTTGGTTGTTCAGCCTGTATGTTTTCTTGCATCCACTCATTCACTTTAGCCCCTTCATCCTAGCTCTCCTCATACGCAAGATTTGAGCTTCCCATATGAGTCGGGATAGCTTGGTGCATGCATGGCGTAAAGGCCCACCTGTCAACCATCTAGAACTCAGATACATGCGTGCAACCAAACACGACCTCGTCTCGTGCTGAACCAATCACAAATACTACCAAACACAGCAAAGTGCATAGTGTCACCATGGCTGGGAACAGCCTGGACAACCCTTCCATCCCGGCTCGTTGACGTTCGGGCAACCAATCACACCCTTTAGCCCCTTCGTCCTGGCTCTCCTCATATGCCGGATTTGAGCATCCCATATGAGTCGGGATGGCTTGGTGCATGCATGGCGCAAAGGCCCACCTGTCAGCCTCCTAGAACTCAGATATATGTGTGCAACCAAACATGACCTCGTCTCGTGCTGAACCAACCAAAATACACCAAACATAGCAAAGTGCATATTGTCACCATGGTTGGGAACAGCGTGGACAACACTTCTATGTAACAGAACCTCCTAATTACCGAGCCCACCTGCACCTGTCATTGTCCCAAAGACCTCGGCAACACCGTGCGCATACACACCCGATAACTTAAGAAGCCCTGTTGATAACTCATACCAGGATCAACAAAGGAGTAGCTACAACATTACAACATTTGTTACAAAAATATAGATCAGAGTGCGGAAGAATAATAACATTAATTTTACAAAATGTGAGTAAGTTACATTTGAGTAAACTTAACTTAATTAATTTGCGAAAAGCCGAGTAGACTAGAAGACAACCAGATCATGTCGTGCCCACCGACATAACCTTGGTTAACAAAGACGAGTCAACACCTGCAACAAGGGTCAAAGAACCCTGAGTACGGGAGTACTCAACAAGACTTAACCGACAAGGAAAAGAGAAGAAGACTCAGGAATGCTGGTTTTAGGAGTCAAGGTAAGGCTTTAGCAAGAATCAAGAACTCTTTTTGCAGAAAAGCTTACTAAGAGTGAATCCTTATTTTCAATATTTTAACTCATATTAGAATATCATAGAATCTAGGTGATCCTATACTAGAGCAAACATTTCTTTCATAAGCCAACTTTCTTTCCTCAAAAACATATTCCATCATTTACTACGATGAAGGTCAGGGAATCGGGTCTCCTTCTCCGAGAAGCAACGGCGATTCATGAACCGATTATAATCCCAGCTGGGGATCCCTAACCACACGACATATGTAGCACTTAAGCTTGCATATATCAACCTTCTTTCAGATTTGTCCAAAACGGGAACGAGGCCTGCTGTAAGGTCCTAGATGGCTAGAGGGGGGTGAATAGCCTATAAAAATTTTTTACAAGCTCAACTAAACAAACCAATTAGTATAAAACACGGCGTAAAGCGGTTTGCACTAGCTCTAATGGTCAAGCAAGCCTTCTAGTGATAAGACTAAATAATTCTATGATCTCTAGTCCACTCAAGGTCTATGTCACTACTCTAACTAATAAACAATCCTAATATGGTCCTTATGCTAGCAAGAACAACTACACAAGGCAAAGCTAGCTCTCTACACAAAGTAAACTAGGAAAGTAAGGCAAGAGTGAGAAGCTCGTTATACCGCCTTGTAGAGGATGTCAACCAATCACCGGGATGAAGATGAACAATCAATCACACGATGGTGATGATCCACACACGAAGACAATGAACAAGTTGATTTGTTCACCCGGAGTTCGCTTGTACACCGACAACTACTCTCCGGTTGTGCCGACCAACACAAGGATGGTGTTTGAGCTAGGCGGTGCCCTTGCTAGCCTCAACACACCACTCAACAAGTGTGGTACCCGAAGCACGAGCAATGTATTCCTTGCACTTTGTCTTCCCGACGAGGAGTGCGTAATCCTCTCACAAATCAACCGGAGGTGGCCAAGAAACAATCACCTCTTCTTGCCAACGCCTCCACCACTTCACCAAGCCGGCTAGGAGCGGTGCCTCCAAGAGTAACGGGAAATCCACCGTCACAACACGATCCCCAAGTGCCTCTAGATGCAAGAACTCGATGCAATGCACTTGGATCACTCTTCTCTCAAGAATGAAGCTCAAATCAAGAGTGAGAGAGGAGGGAGGCTTGCTTGCTTGCTCAAAGGTGTTAGGAGTGATTCAAAATGACCAAGAGAAGAGCAAGTGTGTCACGCCCCACTTTTAATGGGTCGTTAATCACACGTGTTTGCGCCAGGATCACGCCACAAACACGCCTGTTAGTAACGCTTAATGGTAAAACTAAATTAATAGCAAAACCGGGCTATAGAAATATAGGATAGAAAGGGCTTTACATGGGCGACGAAGGGTCACCATATCGGGTTGCAATATCAGAGTTGGCCAACCGAGAAGCGGTGGATTAACTATGACATTGCCTCGCACTCCACAAGCGAGACTTGTGCATGGATGAAATCGGGCTTCAACGCCCTTCTCCTAAGCAAACACCTCTCGAACTCCTACGATACGCTATCCTCTACCTCGTCGTCGATCTTACCTTCACATGTGCCGATATCTGTAAAAATAGAGGGGTGAGTACAAACGCATCAAGTCCCAACTAGGGGTTGTAATTATTAAGGGTTTGGGCCCTAGCAGAGTCTCTAAAACTGCTCTTGCTAGTTCCCGGATTATCTCATGTCATCACTGCTGTCATGACACCACAGGTTAGTCATCATGAGTGTATGTCTAATCATAGATGTTCGGCCTAGCACTTGCCCATTCCAAGGACGTGGCTATTCGAATAGATTCAATTAACTCTGCAGAGGTGTACAAATTTCCCCACACGATAGACACTGCCCTTACCACCGCGACTTGGCTTAGACAGGCCTAACGAGATCCGTACCCGCTTGGGTGCTACCCTAGGTATATTGGTATAATCTTCACCACGACTTCTCAGGGGTTGGAAGGACAACACGCCACCCTAAGATGACGCATCACCCTAGACAATATGGTGATACCAAATCACCCACGGCTTTAAATATAATACCTAATTACCCAACCTATACTATCAACACCACTCTCAATCTCAAATCATCAATATGTGCCTCTAGCACTGCGCCACCGCGCCCAAACACTTCCGTGGAAGACCACTTCCACGCCAAAAGGACATGGGGCCACTCTCCCCACATCTAGGTCGCTTTGCCCGCTCCCGCCACCTTGGATCCCAATTATACCTCAACCCAACGGGTGTGAATCAAGCCGCCCCATAAACGGCGTGTGGTCATGTGTAATATTATAGTAGGTAGAAGGTCTATGAACCGGTCCTTAGGGGAGGCGAGTCTCTCCAAATAGAACCCCTCGCGGTGATTCCCGACGTGGTATTTAGGCTCTACCGCACTACCACTACTCACCTCTTTTGTTGGTTAGGGTTCACTAGGCATTCTTAGGTTTCTCTTGAATACAATGTATGAGCGTTAACGTGGATAGTTACGTCATCCGGTTTGACTCCCTAGCTACGTTATCGATACCTCTATTTACTAATCCAATTATTATATCATCATCATCATCATATTATTAAGGTCATGATTAGGGGGTAAGGACTTGCCTGGAGGTTCTTACGAATCGGCACGGCGTCGAACGTCTCTAGCTTTCCTCGGACGGAAACTCCTATTCGGTCGTCGAATCTACTTTACGCCCCGCGATAAACCCTAGCTTGAACCATAGCACACAAAACAAACATAGAACATTATGGTGGCAATGGGTTAGATGCATAGAGCTAGATTTTAGATAAATTATGGAAGTCGTTTCACGCGAAACCGAAGTTAGTATGCATGAGATATGGATTTTATAATATTAATCCCTAATTAAATCATTAGGGTAATATTATAATATAATTTTATCATGTAATAATGTTGAAACTAATTACATGATAAAATTCTATAAATCAAATAATGAATTTACAAATTTTCTCGGGAATTTTTCCGACACGGGAAATAGGGTTTACAAGGTTCTCGTGGTACACAACTGGAGCCATAGCAATTTATAAGGTGTACAAGAAATCCATCCCGCACGCTGTGGATCGACATGTGGGCCCCATGGGTGCCACTGTGGCTGCCACGTAGGCGCCACGTCTACTTGGTTTCGAAAAAAAAATCAATTCGAAACAACGGCGTTAGACGGAAGAAGCACCCCTTGTCCGCCATCTCCGACTTTGGAATTCTGGCCTATTCCTCACCAGTGGGAAGAGGTTCCCGAGTCGGGAATGGTGACGATAATCAGAGACAACTGGGATGGCGCGCCGCACATCACACTCACGAGGAGAAAGAGAATCAAAAATAGATGGGTGGAGCAAGACACAAGGCCTGGGGGCTTCGTTCATATGATATATAGCAGAGTATTCTTGGCAGCCAAGGCATTGAGCAGGGCCTATTTATAGAGGGATAGGTGTAGTGTAGACGTTGCTAACTGTCATAACTCCGGCGTCCTCCCTCCAACTACGAAAAAGATCAAGCGTGGGCGGCAAGGTGGGCGGTGGCGTCCCGTGTCTTTTGACTATTATGGCCGGCTACAGTTCTAGTATTAACTATTCGATGGGCTAACAGTATGATTGGCATAATCCCTGTACCCGTCTTTGTTCCAGGTTGTAGGTCGCCCCCAGCGGTGGTCGGGCCGCGGTGTTTCAGCATAGAAGGGGACGAGCTACCTCCGGTCCCACTCATCGCGTGTGAGAGGGGAAGGCCGGGCTGGGTACCGTGGTTTAGTGACCAATGGAGAAAGGAAGGAAGGAGTGGCCCATATCTTTAGGGAAGAGGAAGGAAGTGAGCCCGTGAACTCTTGGTTATTTTCTTTCTCTTTCCATTTTCTTTCTCCCATTTCTCTCCTTTCCTTTATTCATTCTTCCCCACTATTTTATGTGTGTCATATATATATTATAAATATTTATACAAGTGAGCCTATATTCCCTTGACTTTCACCAAGGAGAATATTTGATCAATTGTGCTCATGCAAATATAAATATATATGTACACACATTTTCCCGTTCCTACTATTTCATGTGTGACATATACACATATATTTTATAAATATTTTCACCAAACCTTTTATATTCCCGTGACTTATTTGTCGAGAATATTTGTTTATTGTGCTTATGAAAAATATTCATATATATGTTCTAGGCACACACGTGTTTTCGGTATTTATTATTCCCGCGAAAACTTGTAATTCATTCTCATGAATTATTCTTCCATAATTTAAATCTAGGACTTACCTTGCATCCTTGGTCAACATAAAGCTCGACAAGCAACAAACAAGATTTCCTATTTTCTATATGGTGGGATTTTGAAATGCAGAGTTTTTTCGAAATCGGGGTTTCTGAAGCGGAAAATAGATCAAGTTTTAGTTGTAATTATAAAAGTTCAAATTTTTAGTGATTTTTAAAAATGATGCAAAAACACGGGTGTTACAAAGTGGCAAAAAGGTGGTATATATAGGCCACACCACGAAATGTGGTGGAAAGGGTGGAAAACACACTTTTCGCCAGGACAAGAACTCACCGCTCGTCGACAACCGAAAGAAAACCAAGATCCACGGCGTCCGTTAATTTGCATCCGGCAAGACCGAAGCATCCGGTCACAGATGAGAAACATGCTCTGCAGAAGAACTTGCAGGACCGTCTAAACCAATTCCGTCGGTGCGTCCGTCACGCCATAGTCGAAAACTCATCGCTTTGTCCCGTTCCTTCGCCTTTGCTCCAAACCGAAATCCGTCACTTGTTTCTTGTTGCCGACACGAAAGAACACCTCGACACCATGTGTTAGCATTTTCAAAACCATTTTCGACAAGGACGGAGTTAGCACTTTAGGTTAGAAGGCATGCATATGAGACTTGAACCTAAAGGCACGTGAGGATCGATATGTACGAAAGTTTTCCCCTCTTTATAGTACGGCTTATCGATCCTATAATCACCCACACCCTCTATGGTGTCTTGGGTGTGAAATCAAAAGCCCTATGGTTATACCTTTGCCTTGGGACCTTTGATCTCCAAACTCCACCGAGTTGCATGCTTGATCATCTTTTGGATCGCCTCGATCCATCCTCCATGATCACCATGCATCAGTCCAACCAATCTCCAATCTAATCAAACACTTAGCATCGAGAGATTAGTCCTTAGGTGTCACTAATTAGCCAAAACAAAACTAGAGATCTTCACCGCGCCACCCGAGAGCAACCTCCCTACCCCGAATGATAGTTTGACCAACACGCTAAGAAAGGCGTGGTTGCCATTCCCCGATTTGGCTCCACCGAGATCCGGCAGTTAGGGTCGACCGACCTGGGTGACCGCCACGACGTGCCATTGACCAAAAGGTCTCGAGGAGCAATATGCGTTCAAAACGTCCCGATTTTGTCAAACAACGGAAAAATCGACCAACACGGACAAGCACGGCTAGGTATCCCGCCGGCTTTCAACCTACGAATCTCAAATTCATCACTACATCTCTTTCTTTTTCCTGAAAACAAGTACCCACTTCTCAAATAAAACATTTTGATGAAAAAGCTTAACTAATTAAGTAGGGCTAAGCATTACTAAGCATTTTCGAAATGAAACAAAGTTATCAAGGATGGTATTGAAATAAACAAGGATGGGAATGCAAAGAATTAGATTATCACTCAACTCCTAATTACTTAATGCAACATAGCATAGACATAAGTTATATAAAGCTTTTAAAACATCAAGGAAGGGTTTAATGTAACCGGGCTTGCCTTCATTGACGGAATAAACTATTTCTTCGTAAAACCTAGAGAAATCCGAACCCGTTTCCACCGGATGATAAACCTCTTCTCGGACTTGCTCGACTCGACACTCTTGATCTCGCACTACACGAAATAATGTATGTCTCAACATGATGCCATATATTTAAATATGATGCTTACAGTGCATGAAATGATAAACAAAGGAATATAACTTATTTCACGATAAAGTTGCAACCCAACAAAACCAACTTGTTGAACTACCTAAAAGATATCATCACCATTGCCTAAGGAGTTCTCAAGGACCATTTGATTGTGGTATGATCCAAGATTCACAAAACAATCCCAAATCACACATCAAACCTAAGTCATTAAACTCTAAACACTCACTTTTCTAATAAATAAAATAAAGCATAAAATAGAAAATAATTTAAACATTTCAAAATGACTCCAAACTTTTTATACAAGAAGGTCACATCATAAAAAACAGTACCAAATAAATTTTCATGATTTTTGAATAAATATTTTATTTTCTAAAAATCATAGAAGATGCATTTTTCAATTAAAATTTGTATTTTTAAAATATGCAAGAACTACTCAAAATCAAAGTTTCAAATTTTTTATGGGTAGATATACTCATAGGAAGGTTCTACAAAAATTTTCAGAATTTTTGAACAAGTATATGAATTTATATGAAATTCACAAAACTAGACACTATTCAAACAAAGGAAATTGAATAAACAATTTTAAAACAAAACCTTTTCGGGCGAAAAGTCGGCCCAAAGATCGATAGGCCGGCCCACAGGAATAGTAACAGCCGCCCAGTTCGCCTGCAAGGCCTACCTTGACACTTTTATAGAAAAGACCTTGAACTTTTATAAAATAGCAAACAAGTCCAAACCACTATTTGACACTATTTAACTAAGTCACGAGACTTTTCACTTAGCCCCTTGACTTTTTGTAATTTGCAAACTCGGTCCACGAAGGACTCGAGCGTCACCCGCTCGGCGGCGGCAAGAAGGCTCGACGGGCTTCCCTTTACGAGGTGAGCATCGTGCACACAACCAAAAACCCTCACATAAACGAACCAAACGGAACCTCCACGGACGCGTTGTCAAAAGCATTAAACTACCCTTTGTAATAAACCGAATGGATCGGCAAATACCGAAATTTCAAGGCATATGACAGGCAAGCCGACATATGCTGTAGCGGCGACGGCGGTGGCGGCGTAATGATGGCGCTTCGGCGCGCTGGGGCTTCAACTCAAAAACCAGCGGGCCGACCATGATCACAACGCCGAGGCGATTCAAAAGCACTACAAGGTTTGCCTCGAAGCTCACCGAACAGCGGGAGGCGAGGCGGATCCTCCGCGGGAAGAAGGCTATGCGCGGACATTTCAACACTTGGGCCGAGCTGCAATAGGAGCGCAAGAAGGTTGCCAGATTCGATGGTGTGCTCAATTTGCTTAGGTGGAGCTCGACGGATAGAGCCAATGAAGAAAAAGAAGAAACGAATTTAAGAAAGAAAAAGACGGGGGGCGGATGGATGGCGACCGGGCCGTAGCCGGGTGACGCGAGAGAGCGGCCGAATCGTCGAGAACCACGGCGGACGCCGACAACATGGCGGCATGGGCATCCATGTGCGGTAACAGAGCTCCCAAACCCTAACTTTCAGATTTTGCAAATTACTTCCAAAATTTGAACTGAACTCGAAAAACTCCAAACAGCAACTTGGCTTAAAATTTCAAGATCTACAATTTTCACAATTGGAAGATTTTCAAATTCTGCCTCTAAATATGACTTTTTGAAATGGGGTCAAAAAGGGATAAATTTGAATTCAAAATTACTTTTAAAATTACTCAAAAACTTGAAAAACTTTGTACATATCTTTTGTTCATCAAGAAAAGATCTACAAAGTAGCTTTTGGAAGTTTTGTCAAATTTTGCATAGATTTTGAAATATAGAAAAAAAGAAGGGTTAGGGTTTAGGGTTTCCGACAAGGGGGTAACTCTCGGATTTTGCTTCTTTTCCCTCGTCGACCGACAACGTAACCAAGCATAAAATAAACTTATTTTTGTCCAATCTATTGCTTAATCTTGTAACTAACACCTGGGGTGTTACATTCTATCTCGGCCGACGTTCGGGCAACCAATCACACTCATATGTAATTAAGTGCTACTCTCTTCATTCTAAGTTACAAGTCATCCTGACCTTTGTGATATAGCTTTTACTATATATGACATAATACATAGCTAAAAGCTATGTGTCTAAACAAGGCAGAATGATTTATAATTTGGAATATAGGAAATACTATTCAAACTTTGTACATATCTTGTTGTTTTCTTTTCTTTATCTCGTACTCCTACAGTCCTATGCTACTGAACTAGTATAATTCAATTTTCATGTGGTTAACTTTATCTTTGTGCCGGGTGCTGTTTTCTCCAAGTTTATAACCAAAAACGAACTGTTGGTTCTGACTTGATCGAAAGCGACGCTTAGTTGCCTTTAAAAACTAAAATGAAAAGTCTATGATCTCAACTGAAGATCACCAAAACAACTGCAGTTCCTCTACTCAAAGGCGAGAGCAGAAAGGAACGCAGACTAGCAAATTTTCAGTTTGAAAATAACATAAAACAGGAGGAGCATTGATGTCTTAGTGTTTTGGAAAAAGAAATCTTCAACAACTGTTCATCTCCAAGAAATGTGAAGAAGATCTGGTAGCGACACCTGCCTGCAAGAATTTGCTACTAGAATCAACTTCAACCCCTATGTGTAAGGGTGCAAAGGGGTATTCTTTAGGTGCCCCTCTAAAACTCTTTAGTTCAAATATTTGTACCATTTCTTTAAAAATTTGGACAAGTAATACAAATACTTGAACTAAAAAGGTTTGCAGGTGCACCTAATTGTCACCAATTTGCACCCCTACCTATGTGGCTATGATCATCCAAAGTTCCAAATAGACTATGGTGAAACTGAAACAGAATCTACACAACACAGCTTTGTATGCAAGAGACTGTTAAAAAACGATAGACGAAGGAAGAACGTGCAAAGATAAGAGGGTGTGTGGGCATGGAGAACTCAGTAGACATACGAATATGATCTTCAAGGCACTTAAGATGCCATATTAAGTTCGGCGAGCGAGCCTTCGTTGTTTCCATCACTGTCCTCCAATTAAACCCACACAAAAATGATTGTGGTAAATAAACTTCAATAGTAAAAAAAATGGTGAAGAAAATAGGCATGGTACGGTAAAATGGAATCATAATTCAAGAAACAAGAAGTTGCAGTACGGGCAAGTGCTTGGTTTCGATAAAAAAATTCAAGAAACAAGAAGCACAGAGACTTTGGAATTGAGTGCGAGAGGAAGAGCTCTGGGAAGCATAATCAGAGACAACTGGGATGAGCAGACAGAGACAGAAAGAGTTGGAGCAAGACACAAGTTGGGGGCCTTCGTTCATATGATATATAGCTGAGTATTCTTGGCAGCCAAGGCATTGAGCAGAGTAGGTGTAGTGTAGACGTTGCTAACTGTACTCCTCCAACTACGAAAAAAGATCAAGCGTGGAAAACGGGCCACTACAGTTCTAGTATTAACTATTCGATGAGCTAACAGTATGATTGCTAAAGTCCAAGTTGTAGTAAGCATAGAAGTATATAATAATATGGGTACTAGTTTAGTGACTAATGGCGTGCCATATGCCCATATCTTTAAGATCAACTCGAGCTGTTAATTAAGAACAACAAGTGCATAATCATCTTTGGAATCATGTGCAGTGTCACCTACTCTGAGTAATTTTTAGCCCATAACGAGCTTCACCTTTTTTTTTCAAGCATTGCAGGGCTTATGTTGTTTGCGAAGAGGAACAACAGGATAGTGCCAAAAGGGAGAAAAGTATTATATTAACAAAGAGAAAACTGAAAAGAGCAAGACAAAGCAGAACAATTGTTTAAAAAAATGCTGATCTGCAAAAAAGGGCAAAAAGTTTGATTGTATATGGCGCTTGCCAGCAAGAACTTGCTCGGCGAGAAAGAATAGAAGATCCACGGTGTTAATTTGCAGGCAAGAGACAGTCACAGATGAGAGAAGGAAGAACTTGCAGAGCTAAACCAATAATGATCTCGCAGATAGTCACTCAGACTCCCGTCAGCCATAAACTCAAATACGACAGAAAGAAAGTTGTGAGCATGGAGAACTTAGTACACATACGAATATGATCGTCAAGGCATTTTTTTGAGATGCCACATTATGTTCGGCGAGTGAGCCTTCGTTGTTTCCATCATCGTCCTCCAATAGCAAGTCCAACCCCCAAAAAAAAGGGTTGTGACAAATTGAACCGGTAAATAAACATGAAGAAACAACACATAAGAGAAACATAATTGTACAGTAAAATCTATAGAATCCCATTTTGTCAAAAAGTAAAATTGAATCAATATTAAGAACTCATAAGGTCGGAGACTTTGGACTTGAGAAGATGAGGAAGGTCGGAGACTTTGGCTTGAGAAGAATAGGAAGCATACTAAGGACTCAGGAGACTAGGAGGCATGTACATTGCTAGCACGGAGTTGAGGAGGTCTTCATATATAGTGGCATTCTTGCATTGGCAGCCAAGGCGATGACGGATGACGGGGGTTGGTGTAGATGTGTTGTCTGTCCTCATTCAGAATTCAGATCTAGCTTTGCAAAGAGCAAGCATGTAGAACAGGCCATCACAGTGATGATTGGTAAAGTTCACGAGATTAGCATATAGTACAACCAATTTAGTTATAGTTTAGTGGGTAATGACGCTCCATAGGCCATAGCTCAACCGCCCACCTTTGATGATTAGCTCGATCTGTGAATTGAGACTAATTTACTACAAAGTGCCTTTTGGAATGATGCTCAGCGTCGCCTAGTCTGATTGATTTTACTACGCGCGCAACCACTCATCTTCTTGTCAAAAGCCTACCCTTTGTAATACCAAATAGAAATTTCAAGGCATATGACACTACATATGTTATGTGGGGCTTAGTACCAAAAGCATTCCGGGGCTCGAGATACCACCAAGGCAGTATCCTAGAGGACGCGGACACAACAACCGACTATAACTAATGAAAATTACTGTGTTGGTTGAGGGATAGAGCCAATGAGAGGGAAAGAATTGAAGAGCCACGGGGTTGGGCGCCTCTGCTAATACCATGTAACTAGTTGGCAAAATAGTCATTTTCATCCCTAAACTATTGTCCATGGGTTAGTTTGGTCCCTGAACTTTCAAATTGTCTATTTGAGTCCTTAAACAATAGACTTGCAGTTCAATCTCATCCGTGCTTCGCCATTTGGCCGCAGGACATGTGAAATGTCAACCTTATCCCTCGCTCACTCCTTTACCTGCTGCCTAAACCCTCCTCTTGTCCCTTCCTGTCTTGTTCCTTATGGCAACTACATAAGTAGGTTATGGTTGCTCTTAGGGATGAGAGTAGGAAGAGGAGTGGGCGTACTGCGCAGCGAGATGAAGTGTCAATCTACTAGTTTATGATTGGTATTGATTTCCTCGTAGAATGTTTGAATGCAACCATATAGTGGGTCTATATGGCTGCAAAAGTAAAATAATGTTTGAATTTGAGGTATTGGAAGTACGATTTCATTTTAATGAGGGCTTTGTTCATGATGCATCAAAGACCTTGTATTGCGATGGGGATTGTAGAGTGTCCCACATAGAGAAGGACAAGATCGTTCCCAACTTGAAGGCCACCTATTGGATCACACAACTCTTTCTAGATATGTTCGGATGTACTTGTCGCCATATGGTGCATAATTGAATAGTGGAATGAGGTTACTTGTAGATGACAAGCCATAGTTGGACATGATTAATGAGCTGGGAACTGCTAGAACTGTAGATATTTGCACTGAATCAATTAGTGCTTACATGGTTGGGAATGAAGAATCTGTAGCAGTATGGAGATGAGGATGTATATATGCACTAAATCAATTAGTGTTGACATGGGTGGAAATGAGGACGAGAGGGAGGCAACAGTCGTGAGCATGGCCACTGGGGAGCAGGATTGAGTGAGGGGAAAGAGCCATTTATCATGTCCACGGAGCACCATGAAGAGGGATGTCTAAAACCGAGGCCTCTAAAAATATACATAATACATACATGCATACATTAGCACCTTTGGACCAAACCGAATACAAACTGTTTTGTTGATGAAAAAAGGCACCTCTCGTTTGATGGGCCAAAAAAAAAAGCTTCCTAATTTATCTCTTGCTTAAGTTAATTGGACCGCCAGCAATTGGTCGACAAAGAAGCAGCAGCCAGGCAAAGGCGTGGGCGTTAGGCAACAGTTAGGTCGAAGTTATTTTTTGAGAATTTATTATTGTATCGCCAATCAATCAATTAGCATCTTCATGTCAAAAAAAAAATTGGTTTCTTATTTACCAAATAAACATTGAAGACGTTGGATGACATAGCTTGAAGTGTCTTCTTGTGATAATCTTGAGGCTGTCCTAAAAAGGTGGAAAATCTGATATTGATGCTAAAGAACTATATATGAGTTGAAGTTTATATGAGAATTCATTCGTAAAGAATGAGGCCTATTGAAATTACTGCTGTGACGTTTTTAAAGGATCATGATTGTTTCCCTAACGCAACTATTGCATATAGAGTTCTTTCTATTGACTATTTCTGTCACCGTTGCATCATTTTTCTAAATTGAAGTTATTGAAGACTTATTTGTGTTCTACAATGACACGAAAAGGCTTAACGAATGTTGGAGAAGATTGATTATGAGCACATCATTGAAGACTTTATTTTAAAAAAAACTAAAAAAATTATGCTATTCAAATAAAAGATATATCTTCTTGCAATATACTTCACACTACATTATATGTACATTTAGCATTATTTTTTCTAGGCTAGTGGGCCTCATTTTTTGTTTATTTCATCTCCAATTTTTAAAACGGCATAGTAAATTTTGAGTGAGGGGAAAGAGCTTCATTTATCATGTCCACGTGGCGAGCCATGAAGAGGGATGTATAAAACCGAGCTACAAATCTATTATTTAGGGACTAAAGTGGTCAAGTTCAATGTTTGGACCAAACCGAGCCTGGGGATAGTTCTTGATGAAAAAGGCTATTTTGCCCCCAAAAACACAATTTCTTCCTAATTTATCTCTTCTTCTCTCTTAATCTCACCCTTCCACAATTGGTCGACCAGGGAAACCTCCTGGCTTTAGGCGGCAGGTTAGATTATTATTGTATATAAGGTTTTTGTTTTTGAGAATTTATTATTGTATAAAACAATCAATCAATTAGCATCTTCATGTCAAAAGTATACAATTTGTTGTACCGACCAAATATAAATTTTAGAACGTAACAGTACATACGTTTATATACTTGCTTCAGTATATAAGGTTTATAATAACACAAACAAATACAATCAGATTCCAATTCTACAATCCTTTCTTTAGTGGCGGAGCTTGTAGTCACTGCTGTGACGTGGTTTTTTTTTTTTTTTTGAAAAGCCACTGCTGTGACGTGGTGATGCACCACACGCGCCGGATGTCATATCAATATATCAATTGGGCCAGTAGCCGGGCCAAGTTTGCTGCCTAGCCCCAACTGCCGAAGCGCACGGATTATCGCTCGTCACGGCATCGCCATCGGCCCAGACGGCTGAGCGCTGCGGGTAAGACCGTGCCTGGGTCTGACTAGCCTCTACCCGCAGGCCGCAGCGCCTGGGTGTACCCGCCGAGACGCCATGAATCGGAACGGGAAGAGGAGAAAGAGGAAGAAGCGCGGCGATGAAAGGGCCGCCGCCGGTGCGCCCCCCCCTCCTTCGACCGCCACTTCTTCCCCGTCCTCCTCGCCGCCGCCCGGGCCACCCGTCAGACCAGCAGCTCCTGCGCCTCGCCCGCTGCGCTCGCGGCCCGCCTCCTGCGCCGTGTGCTCTCCCGCTCGCCGCAGACGCTCTCCCCTCGCCCGGGCTCCCTCGTCGCGCTCCTCCCCCCTCCTCCTCTCCTCCAGGTGGGTGTACGCCACAAACTCCGCCTCCGGCCACCCACCCTCGATTCGCAGGAACGCCCTCGTCCCTGCGCCATTCTGATACGATGTGTGCTGGAATGTGGATTGCAGCTGCTCGTCTGTTGCCGCACTGAGCTGCGAGGTGCTCGGCGCGGCAGCGCTACGGTCCATGGAGACAAGCGAGATGCTGGCGTCCGACAGTGGCATCGCTAGCGGACTGGCGAGGGCGCTGGGAAGTAGAAGCCAACGAGTGATTGAGGCTGCCTGTAATTCAATATTGGATCTCTCGGCGTCTTCAGTCGGTAGGGAGCGACTTGCAGGCTCACCTGTTCTGCCCAGGACATTGTAAGCATCCACATTCCGTACTCTTTGTTTGGTTGTACTGTGCTTGAAAACACGTTTTACTTGTTATTTGATATGATTTCGTCTCTCAACTTGACACAAATCCAAATTTGTGTGTGGTGTGTGCTATAACCTTGATTTTTGTTCATGTACTAACTCGTTTTCGTACTGTAGTTCTGACTCCTACTACACTTGACTAATAGAAATCCTTGCATTAGCAAGAGTTACTTGAGCCATGTGTTATACCTTAAGCTACCAACAACCAATTATATTGTAAGTGCATGGTAATATCATAGTCATATAATCATAATTGGTAAAAGTAACCATTTCATCAGAAGACAGTCATCGCTATTTTTTTTTATTGATGAAAGAGATGCATTATGTTTGTACTTTTTCTGTAGGCATCTGTTTTGTCAGGTGGAATATGTTTATGGATTTGCTCATATCAGATGCACTGAGTGCATAGAAAGTCCTACAGAAGCAAATAAAATCATGTGCTTGATCATTGACATTGTGGTGCTCCTGGTGAATTCTTGTAAGATTGACAATTTGCAGAATCTGCAGCAGGAGCTAGTAAGGAACGTTCTGTCTTTGTTGTACAAAATCTGGAAGAGAATTCAACTCTTGAGATCGTCAACTGATTGCAACAAGTGGAAGAATAAACTTCAGAGTAAAGGACATGAGATATCTGAAGCTATTTTCAGGCTTTCGATTGGTCTTGCTTCTCCAGCCTGCCCAGAGCCTGATGTGGTCAGGGAAAGTATTTTTGGCCAAACAGTGTCCGACTTTGAAACTTTTGTCCTGGCCTACTGGGAGAAGTCTCCTAATTTGTACAGGAGGAAACAAAGCACTCAAAAGGACAGTCCTGTGTTCGCTGCACTGCACAGTGCTCTCAATCTTGGAGCAGCACCTGATGATGTCATTGAATCATTAATAAAGGGTCTTGTTTCTTGCCCTGCTATTGCTTCTGATGAACTTGACATAAATTCATTTCTCCATGAGGTTCATGATTCCTTGGGTGATTCTGTAAAGTACAGGCAAGACATTAGAGTCTTGAGAACACAAGTCCCAAATAACCAAACCTCAAGGGGATGTGTGGCAGAGGAGCATTTTTTCGATGATGGAACAGTATTCATGGATGAAGATACATTCATCGAAAAATGTAAGCACGCCTTTAAGAATGGTTATTCAATTGCTTTGCGTGGCATGGAGTTCGGTCTGAAGAGGTTGCTGCTATAGCTTCTGCCCTGGCTGATCTATTTGGGCAGCCTTCTGTAGGAGCCAACATATACTTCTCACCTGCAAGATCTCAAGGCCTGGCCCGACACTATGACGATCACTGTGTACTTGTTTGGCAGCTACTTGGTAGCAAGAAATGGATGATTTGGCCTAATCCAAATCCACTTTTGCCCAGACTATATGAACCTTTTGACCCTTTAGATGGTAGTTTAGATGAGAACAATGGGAGAGTGGAGGTTTTACTTGAAGGGGATATGATGTACCTACCCAGAGGTTATGTTCATGAGGCTCACACGGATGTCGGTGGATCAGAGGTGAATGCGTACACTGATTACTCACTCCATCTGACCCTTGCTATTGAGGTCGAGCCACCCTTTGAGTAAGTATTCTTTGTATTAAAGTCGAATTCTTGCTGTGCATGTGATCTAGAGCTTGCTTCTAAAGATTACCGTTGCTTCAGGTGGGAAGGCTTTGCACATATTGCTCTTCATTGTTGGACAGAGAAGCAGCAGCTTAGAGATTCTCAATTTGTTGAGTTCAAGGGAAAAGCAGAAACTTCCTTATCTGCTACTGTGCTGCATGTGGCCATCAGGTTGCTCTCAGACAGTGATCCTATTTTCAGGAAGGCGTGCCTGGCTGCGGCAAAGCTTCCATCATCCAGTTCCTGCACAGCATCTCACTTGAAGGCTCTTAGAAGCAGCCAGAGGTCAACTTTCGATGAGATACTGAGGAAGATCGATCAGAACTGCAGCATCAAGGAAGCATTGAATCGCATCGCGTTGGCAGCGAAAGAGAGAGATGATGAAGCCTTTCAGTGGATGAGCTGGCTTCGGCACCTGCCACAGCAAGGAACTGCAGACTACAACAGAATTGATTTCTGCAATATCTTGGGAGCCCTTGAGGAGCTTGTTGAGGAGTTCAACTCTAACCCTGGCCAGGCCCTGGCCAACTTCACAGCCTTCAAGTCAGGGTTTTGCCAGCACGTTGCGTACGAGGACGCGTGCGAGAGCTTTGAGACTTTGCTTGAGATGTACAGGACGACTAGAACCCAGTACATGAGGGGGATGCTGGCGTTGCATGGTGCTGGCGCAGATGTGAGCTGAGCCGTGGAGAATTCCTCTTGACAGAGATGTTTTGTTTCCTCTTTATGGTGGTTGGCTTAGTCTTTTTTTTTTTTTTTCCGTAGCGAGGAAAACCTAACCGGAGTGCTGGACACACTTGTACGGTTGTTTGTTTGTGACACACTGTATCCTTTGATGGCCCTTAGCTCAGATTAAAAGCCATTGGCATCGATTTGTGACTTCGTCGATCAGTTTTCAATTCAGCAAAACTATCTTGCTCGCCCCTTCCAGTAAAGAAGTCACTGTTCTGTGCTATTCTCATGTTTTTTTTTTTTTTTTTTTTGATAATATGTGCTATTCTTATGTTGTTTGTCAGCAAAGAATTGTCAGTGGCATTGACTTGAGATCTCTGCCCTGCTGAAGCCGCCACTTATCGTATAATACTACAAAATTGCAGCAAAACAAATTGGCCGTCTGCGTCTCCGCACCTGCGAAGCTGGGATGAGGATTGTATGCGTGGCAGGAATCCATCCAGGGGCGCAAGGCGTGAAGGTGACCCTTGGGTGGGAGCTCGCTGCTTGGACTCGGGCGCCTAACGCCACGCCACGCCAGCGATGACGATTCTTGGCTGCAATGTAGCCTCCATCCAAATCTCGCCCTCTCCGGTCAGAGGCTCCGCTACCGCGAATCACATAGTACTAAACAAAGCAAAGCCAGGAGCGGGAGGTGACGTCCTCGCGGCACGCCAGAGCACCGACGTGACAAGGAGAGCCGTACCCGACGAATCCTGGAAAACTCGTGGGTTTTATCCGGATTTGCGTGTGATCGGGGGTAAACCTCGGGCGTCATGGCTCCCGGCCTCGTGCCTGCCTGACTCTGATGGCCGTCAAGGGCCGGCGATCTCTCGTCCACCCAACGACACGCGAAGCCCTATCCCCTCGCAAAAAGCCAGATGCCTGTTGCCGTCATCCTCGCAAGATGCGAAATATTTAGCACGCGCTCCGCCGCCACAACCCGACGACACCCGCCTGCCCTCTCCCCTCGTCGTCTCGTCTCGCGTCGTCAGCGCTCGTCGAAGGTGAGTGAGTCTGCCATGCTCGGTGCCGCACTACTCTGTCTGCATTGTGATGCTGGTTGACGCCCCTGTTGCTTTGCTGAAGGTCTCGGCTGCCGAGTGGGAGGGGCGGCGGCTGGTCTCTGGTTTGATTGGGAATGGCGGCGCAGGCGGTGTTGCCGGCGATGCAGTGCCAGGTCGGAGTGAAGGCGGTGGCGGGAGGTAGGGTGAGGCCGGCGGCGGCGGGAGGTAGGGTGTGGGGCGTCAGGAGTAGGACCGCCCGCGGCGGCGCCTCGCCGGGGTTCAAGGTCATGGCCGTCAGCACGGGCAGCACCGGGGTGGTGCCGCGCCTCGAGCAGCTGCTCAACATGGACACCACGCCCTACACCGACAAGTTCATCGCCGAGTACATCTGGTACGTGCGTGCGTAGCGCAGAAAAGTGGTGGGGGTGGGATGCCACTAGCACTGGGGCAAACAGTGAGATACCTTTTTTTACAACCTACTCCAATGCTTAGTGACTCCAAAAGGCGATAAAATAGCATTGGAGTCACTAAAGTTCTTATGCTTTTAATCTAATATAAAATGTCATCACTTCTGAAGATTTGTGGGTGCTGATCCGTCTTTGCTTTCAAGTTCCTGCTCCCCACTTAGATAACACTGTGTGTGCACCAGATATTTTTGTGATTATAAACTGTAGAAAAAAAATATACTAAAATGAGGATCACACAACATTGTGTAGGGTTGGAGGATCTGGAATCGACATCAGAAGCAAATCAAGGGTAAGCATTCAACGTCATCTGGATTTCCTTTATTGGACACTTGACAGGTCCCAGGTCTTTAGGGAACGAATCAATGATTACAGGGCACATTTTTTCCTGAGTGTATATCGCTTTTACTTGGCTATATTCAAAATTAAATCTTACTGCCTGCGTTTCAGACATTTTCGAAACCGGTGGAGGATCCCTCGGAACTACCAAAATGGAACTACGATGGATCAAGCACAGGGCAAGCCCCGGGAGAAGACAGTGAAGTCATTCTATAGTAAGAGGGAAATTACAATACTTTTATATGCAAGCATTTTGCTGTTACATTTCTGATGTTTCTCTTTCTGCTTTCAGCCCCCAGGCTATCTTCAAGGATCCATTCCGAGGTGGCAACAACATTTTGGTACTTCCCGTCCCATTCCACATAAACAAACTTGAATAAAAGGGCTAAAATAACAGCAGTTTCTAGTTAGAGTGTTAATGCCTTTTCAAGTAGTCCTTTAGTTGTAATACATTGGCCCTGTTTGGATACTCTAGCTAAATTAGAGGTTAGAGTTACTTTCTAGCCCATGACTAGCCTTCAACTAGCTTTAACTAAAAATCCCCCACCCCTAACTTTAACTAAAGAGGTGTTTGGATGGTCGCATTAAATATAGTTTCCCAAACATTTGGCTAACCCCAATCTAACCCTCATGTTTGGATACTTTAGGGTATTTGAGCCCCAAATAGCTCAAACTAACTCTAACCCATGGATCCAAACAGGGCTATTATTTGATTCTATTGTAATTGTTGCATATTCCTCTTGGATTGAATGACACATTGTCACCTAAATGCATTGGCAAACTTGCTGAACTTTAACTAGTAATTGGATGACATCACGCTGATTAATATAAAATTTGGCTTCCCAGGTTATCTGTGATACCTACACGCCACAGGGGGAACCGCTTCCTACAAACAAACGCCACAGGGCTGCACAAATTTTCAGCGACCCGAAAGTTGTTGAACAAGTTCCATGGTAATTATGAATTAATAACATCTCCCTAGAAATTATAATGCAAACCTCACTATTATTTTCTCATTGTCTTCACAGAATGAGCTGAATGTTGAAACACTTGCTGTGTCATTTTCCTTCCAGGTTTGGCATAGAGCAAGAGTACACTCTGCTCCAGAAAGATGTGAATTGGCCTCTTGGCTGGCCTGTTGGAGGCTACCCTGGTCCCCAGGTATCATGATAAATAAGGAGAAAAATTTTGGTTTATCATGCCATATGATTTTACTTTGTTGAAATGCATGTCTTGTATTGGCTTAATGAGCACGATTTGAAAAACGTATTGTGTCAAAATATGGCAGGGTCCGTACTACTGTGCGGTAGGAGCAGACAAATCATTTGGCCGTGACATATCAGATGCTCACTACAAGGCTTGCCTTTATGCTGGAATTAACATTAGTGGAACAAACGGGGAGGTCATGCCTGGTCAGGTATGGTTATGAACTTATGATACTAAAATACACATGTAGTTTGCATTTTTTTTCCTAATCAATGTGGTATACCACCACCATTTTGCCCCTCATTTCTCTTCTTGCAAAGGAAAGTATAAAATTGTTTATCAGGCAGAACTTCATTAACCTTATCTGTGCAGTGGGAGTACCAAGTTGGACCTAGTGTTGGTATTGAAGCAGGAGATCACATATGGATTTCAAGATACATTCTTGAGGTACCTCAAACAATAATTAAGGATTTTCCCCATATCGTGTCGTTAATTTCTTTTTTTCTTCCTAATTATTAGAGCATAGTATTTTACAAGTCCAGCAGCTTATTATAGTAAGGCATTTATGATTACGTACAGCAGTATATCATGATTGAATTAGGCATTTCAGAACAATTTTCTCATGTGAGGCCTGAAGCCCATGATTTCACCCTTTTAGTTAATACCAGTTTTTACATCACCATAAATGCATCTAAATATTGTCCCACTCACCTTTATCAGAGAATCACAGAGCAAGCTGGGGTTGTCCTTACACTTGATCCAAAACCAATTCAGGTATGTCCACCAGTAAGTTGTTTTGAATCATGACAGTGTAATAGAATTAAAGGAATCTTAACATATCCAATTGTATTGATGATAGGGTGACTGGAACGGAGCTGGTTGCCACACAAATTACAGGTTACAGTCTTTTATGATAAGGCTTAATTTCCTTTGGTTGTCTGTTCATGGTAATTTTGTCATTAATGGACAAACACAAGAATGCCTAGAGCAGTATGGTTTAGCATATGCTGACTACTGAGTGGTAAAGAAAAAAGTTTGCTCTATGTTCTGGAAAGGGGTAGAACTGTAGAAGTGAAGTATTAGTAGTATCAATAAGTTGTTTTCTAGTGTGAGTGGATCCATATAATGCCCATTCTCTTCAATTAATTACTAAATTTCTTTATTTAGTATTTTCTCAATACATTTGACACAGTGGGACTGACAGACAGTCTGAATTCCTTGCGAATGTAGCACGAAGATCATGCGTGAGGACGGAGGATTTGAAGAGATCAAGAGAGCAATCCTGAACCTTTCTCTGCGCCATGATTTGCATATCAGTTCATACGGAGAAGGAAATGAAAGAAGACTGACAGGGAGACATGAGACTGCTAGCATCGACACCTTCTCATGGGTATGGATGGAGCACCTTTCATTATTTTTTTGCGAGTCCACTGAATATTGTTTATTTGTAAGTTGTTCCAATGAAACCTTTTCATTTTCAGGGTGTGGCAAACCGTGGCTGCTCTGTTCGTGTGGGGCGAGATACTGAGGCAAATGGGAAAGGTAAATGTTCTTGCAGTGTTCCCTGAAATTGCTTACAGTTGGAACTCACAAAATACACCCCACCCCCAAAGGCCCCAAGTAAATAAATAAATACCAGTGACATATAACTTCCCCCTAACTTTCCATCATCTTGCTGAGTTGGTGTACCTTCTAACTGGGGTCATAGTTACTGCGCTCTATCTGAATGGCCCTATAATGTGGTTGGTTTCCAGTTCCTTGGGGATGATTTTGAGAAAATCTGGTCAGATACGCCCTCATTCGCTCAGAGCATCAGTAATTTTCTATTTTGCATCTTGTCAGATGATTTTTAACATAACTCTGACTCCCTACTCTTAAAGCAAGTGCTGCACTGCTGTAAAATCCATGCATCTGATCTGAATTTAGTAACTTGAACTACAAATCCTAGGCGACTTAACCTTTTCACCTTGTCGTTTCTAACAGGTTACCTGGAAGACCGTCGCCCGGCATCAAACATGGACCCATACATTGTGACTGGACTACTGGCTGAGACCACGATTCTGTGGCAGCCAACCCTTGAAGCGGAGGTTCTTGCCGCCAAGAAGCTGGCACTGAAGGTATGAAGCAGGTTGAAGGATGGTTCAGGCACGAATAAACAGGCCAACAACAGAACTGATTCTGCTGTTCACTGGCCTGGGTCCCGCGACTCTGCTTGGCGCCACTCTGTACAAAATTACATTGTCTTTGATTCTCGGTTAGGGTTGTTACATTTTTTTGCTTGGACACCATCACACCATGTTTGGACTTGGCTTGTACTTTTTGACTCCGTTTGGGGCTCAACAGAATTGCCTTTGACAGCATCACACCATGATACAACGCACAACAATCACCCAAGCGTCATGTCGGCAGCATGCCAGCCACCGCCGATATAGCTACCATTTTGACGGGTGCTTTTGGGGCCATTTTAACGACGATTTGACGTACGACCGGCTGCCTTGTGGGATCTGCTTGCAACTCGTACTCTGTATGGCATCGTCACGCATCACCTATCAACGAGAAGCAATCATGCAAGGGCGGCAGGGAGCAGAGAGCAAGTGCAACAGAGGCAAGCAGCAGCACAGCGGGGCCTATATTTTACAGAGAAGACAGGGGTACTTGTACAATCCAGCGACGAAAACACATGAAACTAACAACATACAGTAATTGACTACACAAGGATTAAGGACAGTGTCCTATGGTTTGACAGGGGTGCCTGTGCTTGGGCTTCGCCGTCGGCGGAGAGCCAGCATGCATGGCCACGCTGCTGTAGTCCGCGCTGTAGATCAGCCCTGCCTCGGCGTCCTCTCCCTGATCCGCCGTCCAACCCGCCTTGGCATCCTCCTCCTTGGGCTTCTTCACCTCCATAGCCACTTCCTACAAGCCATCGACGGATACTGTGTCAAGCTCTCTGTCTGCACATTGCTGAAGATGTTAACTGAATAGCCACTTCCTACAATGCATCCTATATGAAGATTGAGAACAGGCAGATAACAATACATTCAGTTATATCAAGACTGAATCTCAAAAAAAAAAAAGGTTATATCATGACTGAAACCAGGCAGATAACAATGCATTCAGCCTTCAGGCACTCAGTTTGTCTTCTGCAGATAACGGAATCAAACTTTAACAGGCTCTTGGTGATGGATTTATGAGCTATGTATGTGTGGGGGTATGAACTGACCTCAGGCTCCTGCATCTGCATGTTCTTGCTCTGATGCTGGTGATGGTATCCTGATGACTGACCGAGTTCTCTGCCTTTGCGGCCTAGAATCAGCTCTGGATGCTTGCCGAGGGGAGACGGAGGAGAAGATGAAGACGCACCTGCAGCTGCAAGAGTGGCTACAAGAAGACTTGAAACAAGTACAACACAGGATGGCTTCATCATGCTGCTGTTTTGGGCTATTGGCAATGTTGTAACACAAGAAGAGCAGACCAGGCTCCTCTCCACGGCTCTCTTGGGTACTATATATAAACATAAATTGGGACGGCTGCAGGACCCAAATGCACGGTGGTGTCTAGAGTTTGACACATTTGCAGATTAGACCTGTGCTTATGAAAAGTTAGATGCTTATGATTCGGATTAGTACCATCTATAAGCACCACTTTGCAACACTTGGCAAAACCGGGGGCGGTATTAGCATAATGAGCCTTAGTTTGTGGACCATTACGTCACATGTGAGTGAGTAAGCAATTGCGTTAGGAGGCTATGGCAATAGGAGTGTACAATTATTAGGTAGCTAGGGGCACGGGCAACCCCGAAGTTTGGCGATTTGCTGAATGCCTTTTTGAATGGTTTTTTCTTTCTTCCTTTTTCTCTACAGGCTCTAGTGAGAATAGATAGATCCCTACTACTAAATCTGCCAAACTAAAAAGAGGACCCCATCAGGCCATCAACCAGGCAGGCAAGGCAACACACATGATGCTGCCCCATCGGTCGACTGAAGTGATCAATGTTGTCTCTCGTCTGCACTACCGTTTACCGGCCTGATGGGATGGGTGTCCTCGCAGTGACACCCATGCCTCAGGGTTCTTTCATGCTCATGGTGTGGGTGGATGCATGATGCATCATTCCTGCAGTGAGATTTATTGTGTTCATTGTAATACCATATACAGTATGCCGCATGCATCTCAATATACTGTATCAAGATTGTAGAAGACCGTATCTAATGTCACAGACACACAGTGAGTCTTTGCAGAAGGTGAATGTTCAGATAGAAACAGCAGTGGCCATCAGACTGAAGTTTGAGCTAATTTGCAGGACCACGCTGATAATAACCAAGCACTAACCACCCTGATTTATTTGGTCCAGCCGTGTCTAAACGCTGGAAACGCAACCTCCAAATGCGTATCTTTCTGTGGGGGACTTGTGCTGCAGGTTCGCTGTACGCTTGGCACTTGGCAGCATGTGGTTTCAGCCATGTATGTTAGCTTGTATTCTGAAAGCTGAGGCACCTCATTAATATTTATTTAGTCCCTGATTAGAGCCGTCTGTGTCTGTGTCTGCCAGAATGGGGGGCTCGAGACAACGAGGTCAACCTCAGGAGGTTTCTTTTTATCAGACCTTGTCCTGCTTGTCTCTTGCTAATACGGGCTCGGTGTATGGTAGTGCTAGCAGTATGGAAGTGTGCGTTTTTCTCCCGTTCGGTTTACCGCGGAAAACCGCGATTTACCGTTTATACCGCCCGGTCCGGTTACCGGACCGGCCGGTATAAAAGCCAAATTCAAAATATAAAATTTGAAAAAAATCGTTGAAAAAAATTCTGTAAAATAGTTCGTGATTTATAGAAGCCAACGGTGTAAAACTTTTTTCAAATTTGAGTTCGCTTTGGTATAAAAAAATTGAATTGAAGTTTGAAAAAAAAAAAAAGCGCCGGCCCGTCAAGGCCCATGAGGCCCATTGGCCTCCCCGCCGCGATAACGCGTGCGTGGCGCTATTTGGGGCAAAAGCGCGCCCCCACAACCTTATCCGCCGCTCCCCGGTCGTTTCGCCGCCGCCGTCGCCCGTCCGCCGCCGGAGATACCGCTCCGGAGCGGCGGTTTCCCGGGACCGAAGGCTTACCCATCGCTCCGCCGCCCGCCAGCGGCTGACCGGGCGGATTCGTCGGTAAACCGAGCGGTTTGGTCGGTAAACCGAGAGGTCGTGGCATGGGTAGCCGACCGAGGTAAGTTTTTTTTTTTTTTTTTTTTTTTTAGGGTTGATTTATGTGGTAGGATTGGGATTTAGGTTAGTTTTTGTGTTAGGATTCATAGATTAGGCAGGATTTGTGTTAGGATTTAGAAAATATTTAGGTTAGGTTAGTTTTTGAGTTAGGGTTCATAGATTTAGGAAATATTTAGGTTAGTTTAGGCAACTTTTTCCATTAGGATTTATGATTTGATGTAGGATTTGTGGTAGGATGTATATTGTAGGAATACATTGTTGGTTTCTATTGTGTAGATACATTGTTGGTGACTTTGTGTTGTCCGTATGGTTTATGCAGGTACACAATGTCCGGGAGACCGAGAGACCCGGTGCAGGAGCACGGTGAAAATCTTGCTCCAGGTTGGAAGTGCAACTTCTTGTCACATCAAAAAAATCCGGCGGTGGTTGCACAAGGTTCAAGCAAAGACTTGGTTGGCCGCTGGTCCGAGGTGTTGCATTGCAACCATGTGCCTCCGGAAGTGCGTGACTACTTCCGGCGAGAACTTGACAAATCGAAGAAGAAGAGTAATGACAGGGGCTCGTGGACAGACCGGCACGTGAAAGTGCTTTACACGTGAGGGTAACTATGCCATGGGCGAGGAGGAATATGAGGCTCAAAGCAAGCGGTTGAGCGGTCGAGAGCCGAATATGAGTACCAACAGAGGGTGCAGCAGGCATGGGAGGACATTATGAGCGTGGAGGGGGTAGTGGTGGTGCGGTGGCGTGTGGTGGTGCGGTGGTAGTGGTGGTGCGGTGGCGGTGGTGGTGGACGTGGCAATCCACTTCAAAGGATGTTCAAGCAGGGGGAGATCGTTTCACGCAGGAGACTCCTCAGTGGTGGAGGACTACCAGCGGCCGCGGTGGTAGCAGAGGAATGACCCAACCAAGGATTGATACACAGGGCCCTGGGCCTTGAAAGGGTAAAAATGCCAAGCATGCTATTGGTAAAGCTTGGTCAAAGTGGTTCCATTATATAGGACAACCTGGACGACATGCCGACAATCCGTACTTTATCGGTGCCATCCGAGAGACACAGAAGTGGGGTAAGTACCTATACTTGGAGATTGATGGTTTCAGGTGTTCTCATTATTCTTCCGTGTTCTTATTATTCCCTTATTGTTTCAGGTGAAGGCATCACGTCACCCACTGGAAGGGAGATTGATGGCAAGTACCTAGATGAGAATCAGAAAGACTTGAAGGATAAGTACGTAAAGTTTCAGAAGGACTGGGCCAACTATGGCGTCACTTTGATGTGTGATTCTTGGACTGGCCCAACTAGAATGAGTGTGATCAACTTCTTGATTTATTGCAATGGGATCACATGGTTTCACAAGTCTATTGATGCATCTGGAAAAAGTCAAGATGCTAAGTACTTGTACGGTGTATGTTGTTCTTTTTAGTTTATATATATGTATATACATAATAAATGTGGTGCATTTTTTTCAGGAGATTCGGCGTGGTGATGGAGATTGGCCCCAAATGTTGTCCATGTGGTGACCGACAACGGCTCCAACTACAAGAAAGCTTGCAACCAACTGAAGAATGAGTGGGCTCACATTGTTTGGACACCTTGTCTTGCACACACCGTCAACTTGATGTTGAAGGATATTGGTGACCGGCCCGATCATTCAGGTATGATAGCCGAGTGTAAGAAAATTTCAAATTGGTTGCACAACTATTCTGGGTTGAATAATATGATGAGGAAAGCAATTGGTGGTGAGTTGGTCAAGTGGAATGCCACTAGATTTGGGACCAACTACATGTTTATGGAGAGTTTTCTTCGGAAACGTGAGAAGTTCATGCAGTGGATGGGATCTCCTGAGTTTTTGCAAAGCAAGTGGCCAAAGACTGCAGAAGGTGCATTTGCTCATGCAAGATTGTCAAGTATCCAGTGGTGGGATGGATTGGCCTACATCATCGGCACAGTGCAACCAATTTACAAATTCCTTCGTTTTAGCCCGATGAAGACAAGCGCCCGAACATGGCTGATGTGGTGTACGATACGAGTTGTAAATTGAGATGGAGTCATTCTTTGGAAGAAACAAGCAGACATGGAGCGAATATAAAGCGATTATGGACAAAAGGATTGCTGACGTCTACATCGGGACGTATGTGGGAACAGTATGATAATGGGTTGTGTTTATTTCATAAGCTATATATATTTAATACCTACCGCTTTGCTTATACGAATTTTTGTTGCAGGTACCGCTGTATTAAATCCAGGTCTCTCATATAATCTGGACCCAACTCGAAAATGTTCGGTGCCCTAAAGGATACATTTCAGAGAATGACGGATCCGAGAGCGCCATGCGGTGCATTGCGGGGAGGCTGAGATTTTCCGCCGTAAGATTGGTGAGTTTGGCAATGCACTTGGCTCACAAAATGGCAATTGATCCAAGGACATCCCCATGTAAGTATTTTCTACCTCATATACTTTGTGATCCAATAGGTTTCTTATACTCAAACATATAGCTAATATATTGTGGTACCTTTGCGGCCGCTTGGTGGATGATATTTGGTAGGAGTACTCCAATGTTGCAGCGCCTTGCTTTGCGCTTGTTGCACAATGTGTCTCCTCCAGTGGATGCGGCGAACTGAGTACATTTGCCTTGCTTTGCATACCAAGGTTCGAATAGGTTGTCGCACAAAAAAATTGAACAAGCTTGTTTATGTCAACTACAACCTTCGGCCGCGACTTGCGGATGTTACCCCACCAAGGAATTATGATGATGATGACTTCATTGACCGGTTCACCGAAGTCTCATTCTATGATCGGAGCAATCCGATTAGGGAATGGATGGAGTACGGCCGATCTAACCAGCCACGGTTCTTGATGACGATTCTCGACGAAGTGGACGTCCCTCTCGCCATCAAATATTGTCGGTACAATTTATATTTGTATGTATATATATATATATATATATATATATATATATATATATATATAGGGTAAATTTTTCCTACACCCTAGGAGTAACTACACCCAACCTATATTAGCACCGAAGCATCTCCCAACGTGGTGCCGAGAGATTAATTAGCGGGTTAAGCAGGTTAATTAAGTGGACCCGTTAATATAATGGATATAAAAAGGAGAGATACAACCATCATTTGTGGGCGTCGAACGACCACAGCTGGCGGCGGCGGCGGCTTTGATCGCTCCAGTAGGCTGCCGCCGACCACGATGCTTTCCTTCGATCTGAGATTTTGGTAACGTGCGCGTTCGTTAATTGAAACTCACATCCTTGTTCCTAATTAATATGATCATTGATCAATTTCTTTATCCCGAATCTTATTCTCCGTGTAGCATGCAGATCGGAGATGGTTAATTTCACCGTCAGGCCAGACCAGGGCTGCGAGCGGCGCGCGCCGAGCCGTGTGAGTACGCCGGATCCCAGCTCTGCCTTCGCGAGCAGGTATGACTCCATACGTCCTCTCAATCTGAATTATGATTTCTGATTACTGCACCATCCAGATCCATCCATTATATTCGTGGCTCACATCCATCCATTATATTCGTGTCTCCTTTTTATTCTGTAGTCAATCCCGGTAGGTAAATCTCTCTCTGCTCACCCGTGTAGCCTCTTTTCAGATCAAGAGCGCCTAGTCCCCATCCGTCATTTGTGTTGAACATCTGTCATCATATCCGTGTTGCCTCGATCAGTTCTAAATTAAAAGGTATGTACGTATACTCTATTCTAAAAAGTATATACGTATACTCTTATTCTAAAAAGTATGTACGTATACTCTATCAGCCTACCCCGTTTCCATCAGGCTGCACACATCTTTTCATGAAGGTACGGAGCACCTTTTGACGGCTTGAAGATCTATCTCTTTGTGTGCGTGCAGATCGCAGACGATTTGACGATGCCGACGGCATGGTACCATCAGATGTTGAGGGAGATGCAAGAAATTCCCTCAATGATACGTTGATAAAGAAGCACATCATTCTCATTAGCTTGCTTTTGTGAGAGTCCTGACTGCATATGTAGCATGATTAGATTATTTCTTTCAACAATAGACCTGAACTCGTTCAGTTCAAAAAGTATGTGTATATACTCTCTTCACAAATTATTATGTATATATACACTCCAAATAAGAAGTATGTGTATATACTCTTCTCAAATTAGTATGTATACGTACATCCAATTCAAAAAGTATGTGTATATACTCTTCTCAAATTAGTACATGTAGATACCCCAAATTCAAAAGTATGTGTATATATTCTCCTCAAATTAGTATGTATATGTACACTCTAATTCAAAAAAGTATGTGTATATACTATTCTCAAATTAGTACGTGTATATACAATCCAATTCAAATAGTATGTACATATCTCTTCTCAAATTATACTATATGTATATATACACTTCAATTCAAAAAAAGTATATATGCTCTCATTCAAAAATGTATGTGTATATACTTCCTTCCAAAAGTATGAACGCATAAGCACATGCACCAGCAGGCCACACAAATGACAAACTCGAATTTTTTTTTTTTTTTAAATGCAACCGATTGGCCGGAGATCACGCTACGAGCAGATTCAATATTAACAGGTCGGAGTCTGATACACGCGCTGCCCCACAAACCTCAAGACAAAGCCACCCGTGTATGTATATTAGATAGAGGGTGTAGTTACTCCCAGGTGTATAAAAAGTGCACCCTATATATATATATATATATATATATATATATATATATATATATATATATATATATATATATATATATATATATATATATATATGTCCACCTCACCTTCTATTATTTGCTTGTGTTGGCGGTGACCATATAGCAACCGAGGATCTACGTCAGGCGACGGGGGATGATAACATCAGTGATTGGGCCCGTAGAAATGTGGGTCAAACTCACATGGGGAAGAGGAAGCACCATGTGACTTTCACCACAGGTGATGACACGACCGACGATGGCTCCTCGGATGATGACACGGCCCGGCGATGGTGGGAACGATGGTGGCGGTGGCGGTGGTGGAGGGTATGGCGGTGGCGGTCTTTGGTGGGAGTGGTCTTTGGTGGGAGTGGGAGTGGTGCTTTGGTGGGAGCGGTCTTTGGTGGGAGTGGTTATGCAGATCTTCATTTTCACGGTATCAATTGCACTTCAACCTACATACGCACAATTGTTTCGATCTATGACCACTAATTATGGTTGATTGCGGCGAGAGCCGGATTCACACATGCGACTCAAGACCGTGACCATGGCCAACCGGACTCGCGAGAGGATGTACGATTCAGCGGCGGACTCGGCACTCCACAGTACTCCTCATCCTCCTACAGCGAGACCTCGCGAGGCTTTTATACCTATCCCATTCCCGACGTGTCCGCGCGGCCTATGAGTAGATGGGTATGCGAATGGGAAGACCCGATTTTTTCAATCGGTTGGTTGAAGAATGGGAGACAACAGCAGGTATGGTCGGGGCTAACTTGGCAAGATTACAAAGGCTGGCCTGCTTCAGCAGCGGAGGTATCTCTATTATGTCTACCGCCGAGTATGAGGAGTCGCGTGCGATATGGGGTGTTCCCCGTATATCCTACACCGTTGATTATTTGTATGCCATCACATTTTGTTACCGTATTGACTTATGCTATTTATTTTCGCATTGTGTGCCACTTTTTACATCAAAATGTCCAAAGCAACTACCAAAAATTCCTTCAAAAAAAAAAATTAAAAAAAAAAACAAAACTTCCGGGCGGTTTGGAATTTATACCGCTCAAACCGGGCGGTATAAATTCCAAACCGCCCGGTTTACCGGACTCGTACCGTTCGCCGGCGCCGTTTGAATTCAATTGAATTCAAATTTGAAACCGCCCGGTAACCGGCCGGTTTACCGGTAACCGGACCGGTAAACCGAATCCGCCGGGGTCCGGTTTGCTTAATCCGGTCGGTATAAAAACGCAGGTACCGGTCCGACATGCATGCATGCGTTCTAAAATAACATGCCACCAGCAGCGGATAGAATCGTCGTCTCTTGCATTGTGATCGTTTGTTTAGTTGTCTTTTGCATTGCGCTTCAGTCTGGACCAGTATTTTCCCTGTTTCCGCTGCCCTTTTTTTGCTCTTTAGTTGTAGCTGGGTTCACAAATCACAACAGAAATCAGAGTGATCATCTGATCACAATGTTTGTCAACAGAAAACTGTGTGCCAACTGCAAGTGCGCGCATATATAATTGTATAGAACCAATGATGCACGCCTAATTTTGGGGAGATTCTCTCCACTCTTATCCACTCTGAGTGTATATGAATAAGGAAATAGTCTAAATTACTCCCATCTAATAGATATATTAATGTTTGTTTCGATTTACTCCTCATTTCAATTAGTCGAGTTTATTATCCCTTAACAAAAATTCGTTACTTTGTTTCTCCGCATGTTAAGTTTAAATATTTTTTTTTTTTTAGGTGATGCTTTATTTTTAAAAAGTACATATATCTTGAACTTGTCTCCATCATTATTTTGATAGGCTAGGAAATTCAATAGAAAATAAGTTAACACTAGAGATACAAAAATGTACAAAACATAGTGATGAAAAAATTCATATTGTACTGTTTTTTTTTTTTCTAACACAAAACATGGTGTTTTCTTTAATCTTATAATAGTAGTAGTACGAAGTACTTATGTAAGCAGAAAAGTGAACCAACTAACTGCCAGTCCTCAGCTGCCGGTGTCTGATAATAGTACCGATCATGCACGCTTATTAATCTTGAGGAGATTCTGTATGCATGGTAGTTTCCTTTTAACAACTATCCACTCTATTAATTTGAATAATACCGACAGTACGTCGTGTATTATAATACAAAAAACCATATGGGAGTTTACTCGAACTCTAGGCGTGTAGTGCATGATGCAGCATCCGTCCTTCTGACCGCAAGAAGCAGGGACAGCGACAGTGGGGGAAAAAGAACTCGGTACCGCGACAGTCCAACACCCATAGTTGACTTGATTTGACTCCTCATCACACCCATGTTCGCTTGTTATGGTTTCCACTTAACTATTTCGGTTTTTTTGTCAACTTATTCTCTCTCACAGAACACTATTGAATCATCCAAAATCAGATCCAACGAGAAGTTTCGCTTATCTCATCTAAAAACTTGGTCGGGTGGGGAAAAACCGCCCCACCACGGCATTGTTCTTAAGAAAAAAAACCTCGGTTTCCCGGCCAAGAAAATCTCCGAACCTCAATCCCGCGACACTAGCAACTTCTAGCCCATGGGAACTACGATCCTCAATCCATTTGGAGAAGACCGGGCGGAATTACACCGAACCCAAAGAGCCGGTATACCAACCGAGCCTTGACCGGACAATCGTAACCTCTGGGCCGGTATACCAACCAGAGCCCACAGCTCGATCCATGCGGGACTGGGCGAGCTCTTAACTAGTGATTTGGCACACAAGACTGACGAGGGATTTTTTTTTTAACCACAGCCTGAAACTCGCTCTCACGGGGATTCGAACTCAGGACCTGTGAAGTGTCGCTCGAGTATCCCGACCATTAGGCTAGGACACTTTTGGCTCGCTTGTCTCATCCATGGAGGTGTGGATAGACATCACAGTCGCAGGCTCTAGTACGTTTATTTTCGAGCTCTCAAGGTAGCGCGATTTCCATTTCTATACAATTTTATGTGGGTTGAGGGCAGGGATTTTTTTGTTGCCGTTGCATGCAGAGGAAACAGAAAAACACGTCAGTGGGCGGGTATTAGGCACGGGCGACGTCCAAGAGCTTGTCCTTCCGATGTATGATAGGACATCTAGTAGAATTGCTCTAATATCCCCAATCTTCATGGACTCACAAAGAGTTGAATTTGCCTTGGAGTTTGTCAAAAAAAAAATTTGCCTTGGTGGCCAAAAATTTGCTTGAGTGCTAAATTGAAGCAGACACTCAAGGAAATTAAATGACGGTTGTCGACCTTCTAGAAAATTACTTTCCTTGGTGATCATAACATTTGCTTGGCACTTTGGTAAATTAAGTCTGCAGTCGCAATTTTCTTGGTGGCTATTTCCTTGAGTGCTAAAACCGCCAACGAAAATAATTTCCCTTAGCTTCTATCCTTGAGTGTGTTTGATTGACGGTTTGTGGTCAAAGTTCATTATTTTTGGCGGTTTAACCCATTTATATGCCGTTTTGGCATTAAGTCAATCCGAGTCTGTGGTAGTGCCAGTGGGTGTGAAAGCTTTAACCAACGCATGCAAAACGTGCAGTAAAGCACAAGACCGTTTGAAAAAAAAAAGCTTTGCCTAAAGTAGTATCGATAGCGCGATTGCAGTACCTAATGTAAATCCAATTTCATTTATTATCCCCTTTGCCTAAAATATGGTATCAAGTTAGCAATCTTAAGACCCATATTTAGCTGCTCACTAGCATATTTTAGTTTAACGGTACATTTATATAGCTCTAATTAGTAGTAGCAACGTATAGTCAATTTTTATATTTTTTAATAATAGAGAAAATACCTTTTAAGGATTTTAGCGGAAAATACTTCCCAGCGAGCAGATTTCGCTTCTCTCATCCCATGGAAGCGTGGACGCATCACAACGTCTGCTGGAGGGAAGGCCTGCTGGCATTTGCGAACTTCATCCAGTCCAGTTGTCGTGTTGCCCAGGACAGTTGGGCCTCGGCTCTTGGCCCATTACAGATCCAGACTTGAACAGCTGGACTATCGCCACAGGCCTCAGGCCATAACCCACATCGCACAACGCGCGGTTCAGCCGATCCCAGTCGGGCTCCCAGTGGTGCATGCGCGTGCTCAGGTCGCCGCGGGGGTGGATCGTGCTGCTGCGTGACGCCTCCCGGCATGGGGCCGCCGGTTCGATTCCGCGCTTGTCCACCGAGAACGTCGTCAGCGGCCAGCGCTAGATTGCCCCGCCGCGCGCCGGCAGTTGGCGCGCATGACGGACGCGTCATCGTGCGTGCCGCCGGCTAGCTCCCTAGCTTGGCGTTCATCATGTCGCTGGGACCAACGGCATGCAGCCACTTGTGTGCAAAGATAAGGAGCAGGGGAGGAACGGCACCGGCACTAGCGAGAGTGGTCCGTTGTACTGCTGTTCCAAGTGCGGATCCAGTAGAAACGGCACGGCATCGGCATGGGCGTGCACACGGACGGGACGGGACGGGGATCGGGCGTGGACACCTGCCGTCTGAGCAGGCAAACAAAAGTCAAAGGAGGATGTGTGTGTCTCTCGGTGCGATTTGACCCGCCAGAGGCAGAGGCAGAGGGCAGAGGCAGGCAGACATGGGATCGCGCGCCGAAAGGGACAGCCGGCCGGCCGGCCAAGTATACGTGGCGACGATACCGTATCCTAGTAGTTGAGTTGGCATCATAATCATTTTTTTTTTGACATTGACATCATGATCATTCAGTACACGGTATTGTTTGCAGCAGTCATAGGATACACGGAGTACGTGTAATGTAACGGAGACCGAAATTCAACCAGTTCGTCCAAGTGAAGCAACACCAGCGATCGAAACGTGGGCCGGCCGCCAGAGATCCGATGGCGCCCGCCGGCTTTATTTAGCCCACCAAGGAATGAGGAGCGCACACGTATATGAAACACCTTCCACGGCTAGCAATCCACACACCAGTACCACACTGGTTTGCCAGCAGCAGCCTTTGACTTTGGACGTCCATGGAATGGAATGTTGTATATTGTACTATTGTCCTCCAAGCGTCACTGTTCCTGCCGTTACGTGTATGCCGTGCTACATCCGTCCATATGCCGATCGATCCCTTTTGCAGTTCGCGAGCTGCCGAATGGACAGTCGCACGCCGCACCCGCTGCCCACGCCCACGGTCTGTCGGTGCGTGGCGTGGCCTGCCTTTCCACGCGCAGCGACACTCCCCGTCCCCATCATTGGCGTTGGCCACCATGCCGATTGCCATCCCACCTACGGCTGCGTGCGTGCGTGCCCTCGCTTCCGAAGTTCCGTTCACGACTTCACGTTCACGTTCCGTTCACATTCGTTGTCATGTAGTATTGGCTTCGAAAGGGCCGAGACGGATGCAGCATGCCACGCCATGCCATGCCATGCGTGCGACATGGTCACGTTCCGTTCTCCAACACCACTCTACTTTGTTCCTTCCTTCTCCACGAAATCCCCGACGAGGAAGATCATCACATGGGTCACGGGCC